>JARHVA010002710.1:1732500-1747500 GCA_037957365.1 Torreya grandis | reverse complement strand
TGGTTCAAGAATGGTTCCTGAATTATAATGTAGTCAATTAAAATACAAAACATATAACTTAAAAGATTAATCAAGTAATGATCAAATAAACATAATAATATAGATAAGCCATTCATTAAAGTGAAGCATAAAACATCGATAAATATTTAAACCAAAATTAATATAAACAAATATACAAAACAACACACTTATAGGTTTAAACTCAAACCCTTGTATTCAATAAATTCTAGCAGACTTCATTTGACATTCTCAGAGTTTCCAATAGAACATAACATTTAGTTTTAATGCCAAAACTCAGTAGAGGCAAATCAATAAGTCACATGCATAAATTTCCTCAAAACTAAATGCACATAATTTTTGCAACAAATACACTTAACATGCTTTCAAATAATATGCAAAGGCCTTGAAAGATGAAAAGACCAATAATAGGCCCATCTCAAACTAGTTAAAACATGTTAAAAAATAGTGGCCATGTATATATAAAACACATTCAAAGAATAACATAAAAATTAGTTGATTTTCTTACTTCAAAGAACTCATGATAAACATGTATACAAATAAACTCAGTCAATGAGTAAATACAACCAAATTTAATATCTTTCACAATAACCATTAAATCACTAAGCCATTTAGCATTAATAGAATACAAACAACAAAACACGGTCACCAACTTATAATTAAACCCTAAACATTTTCAAAATCCTTCAAACTAAAATAAAATATTTAATCAAATAATCTAGATGAAAAATCATTTGAAAGTTGAATATAACCCAATTAAAACAACATCAATCATTTTCTCAAGAATCTAGAAGATAATCAAATACATATGTTTTCTAAGAACGAAACAACATATATATAAACTTACAATTTAATCTAAAAAGGGTCAATATCATTTAACCAATTTCAATACCTTTATCAAATATCCTTTGGAACAATAATGAACTTGGATTGAATAGAATCTAAGAAAACAAGACATAGTCTACTATATTAAGAGAAACCCACACAGTTATCAATATTCTTGCATGTAGCCACAAAATGAATATCATGACCCACAATAAAACCAAATAATAATAACAAACCATAAACAAAATTTAGGTCATTATCTTTTCATATAAAAAAATATATGGATGAATTATCCAAGTCAAGTTTACATACTAGTTTGAACAGACATAAAAACATAGTCATAAATACAATGTATTTGAGCATTAAGCATGAGAGTTAGAAATTTGATCCATTGTTAGATATTCCAATGAGTATAAATAAGAAATAAAACCTTTATATATTGGTTTACTAAATACACTTAAAAATATACCTCATGTACCTAAAAAGGTAATAAAGTTGTCAACTTTTTTTTGATCAAAAAATTGGTAAACTGAACAGGGTGAAAACAATATAGAACCCTAGTAATTTTGTTTAAAAAATACACACAAACAACAATAGTGTTTTCCAAAGCCACTAATAAAAACCAAACAGAACATATATATCCATAGTTTTCAAAATTTCATACAAAATATTAAATACCAATTCATATTAAATCACTTTAAAGTTTAGATATGCATCAAGAAGTCCCAAGACTTTCGACTATGTATGCATCCTCCCTCTATTTCCATGATTTTTTTCCATAAATGAATAAATAACCATATGTAATCAAAATAGCTTACTAAAAATATGTAGAGGATAAAATCTATATAAAACCCAATAAGATAGAATGCATAATCCTTTTATTTCATTTCCATGTGTGAAAATCCCAACATAACCACATTAAAAAACCAATTGAGCTCCTCTACTATTTTCTCCACTCTTATTTCATCTTCCTAACTCCAAAAGATATTTCCATCCACTTCCTAAATCTCCATGCCTTCTTTCCAATTCCACATACCCATCAACACCCACATTCAATGTGAGGAGATAGAAATACTCCCTAACATTCCCCAATGCAATCCCCGCAAAAACCTTTATTGAATATAATTGTCATTAAATGACCCTCTGGAATGGTCGATCTACTTAGCAATAAACAACCAATAAAACCAATTGATATTAACCAAAATAAACCCAATTAAAATTAATAAATTTACTAACACCATAACCCCATTCAAAGTCTATGCCACCAAATCAATAATTAAATCATCATTTAATATTAATGTTAATGCCTTCATTTTATATACCAAGAAACATAGTAAATCATGCCACCAACTTTCCACGATATTTTTTCATATAGTCTAGGTAATACTCCAAGGGGGGTGTCATGGGTAAGACTAGGTAGGTCCTTTGGAAATCCATCCATATAGGCAAGTAAATTCCAAGTAGGCATTCAGAGTCATAAAAAATTTCACACCAGTGGATTAAGGATGGACTAGGTAAGAAGAGTTATTCATGGAGGTAGAATGAAATTACTATGGGTTACAAGCAAGAATAGTGATAATAAAAAACTCTAAGACAACATGCAATAATGAAACACAATGGTTGAAAATAGTATACAAATGAAATGCAACAAGTATAGATTTCATGGAAATGATAAAGTCAATGAATAAATCAAGATGTCTAATGATTGGAAATGTAACCAAAAAACAAGAATACTTATCAAACTTACCTGATCATTTAAAATTCACTTTGGTACCTGATATACCACTACCAACATTTGCCTAGATCATAACATGTTACCTACAACCATGCACATTAATATTATTATATCAAATAATTGATAATATTTTATAAGACTATAATAAAATATCAAATGTAGTAATAACATATAAACATCATCAAATGTAGAATTAAACATGTATTTCAATTACCAGTGCATCAAGACTAACCATATAATCCAACTTAAGAAAAGCAACTAGTATTTAGTTATACATTAGTAATAATAATGTTTTAAAAAGTATAAAAAATCTAAAATGGTGGGGTTGTATCATCCTCCCCTCTTTGAAGGTAGCTATCCTAGTGACAACTCAAACATCCATGCACAATTCTACCTGAAAAGATGTGCATATTCCCATGTAGTTCTTCTTTCATGTAGTGGGTCCTATTACATCAAAACCTAATGCATGACTCTATTTTTAGATTAATGTTGTGATGTCCTAGGATTCTAACTAGTTCTAACTAGATCTTTTCCTCTTATGTGACCTGTAAGTGAGTCTAATTAAAAAATGAGATGGATTAGGTAGATATTTGCTTAGAAAAATGACATTAAATACATCATCATTCCTTGATAGAGAAGAAGGAAGAGCCATTTTGTAAGAAATAGGACTAATATTTTTGAAAATGTCGAAAGGCCCAACAAAATTTGGAGCTATCTTGGAAGCTTTCACAAAATTTATAGAATTTTTTTGTGGTTTAACATGTAGAAGAAATTTTTCACACATGTTGAATTCATCTGGAGTTCTATTTTGATTACCATAACTCTTTTTCTGATCCAATATTATTCTTAAATTATGCCTTATTAATTAAATTTACTTGTCATAATATAACACTAATTTAGGTCCAGCAACAACTCTATTTTCCAAGTTATCTCATCGAAGAGGAGTTCTACACTTATGCCCAAATAGAGCTTCAAATGGAGCATTCTTGATTACATAATGTTAAGAATTATTGTATGAAAATTCATTCAACTAAATAGAGATAATATATGCATTAAGTTTGTTAATCCATGATGTACATTCATAACAATCCTCAACCTCTTAGTAGAGCCTTTCAGTTTGACCATAAGTTTCTAGATGATATGAAGAACTAAAATTTAGCCATGCTCTAAAAGTTTCAATCAAAGTACATCAAAGTCTTAAAGTAAATAAATTTTCATGGTATGAAATGATCACTTTAGGTATGCCATAAATTATAACCACTTCATCAATGACATGTTCCACAAAAATAGAAGAATCATCCATCAAATTTCCTGTAATGAAGTGGCTGACTTTAGTGGCCTTATGAATTACCACAAGAATAACATCATGCTTGTTGCATGATTTAGGCATATCCACAATAAATTCAAGTGAGATTACATCCAACTTTTCTCTTGAAATATCATGAGGGTACAACAACCCTCCTAAATGGCAATGCCCATATTTAACATGCTAGCATTCCAAGCATTCTGTAATAAAATTAACAACATCATGACTCATTCCAAGGCTAAAATAGATCCTTCTTAGCACATGTATCATCTTTGTGACACCTAGATGAGCATAATAAGGTGTTAAGTGCATATATTTTAGCATGTAATTTCTCAAGTTATCCAAACTAGGTACATAAATTCTATTTTTGTGCCTTACTAGGCCATATATTTCAATAGAAAAATTAACAAATCTCTTTACTATTTCCTTGTAATCCAAACCTACTTTTACATCATGGTAAAATTCACCAGTAAGCTATTATTCCAAAACAACACTTCTTAAATCTAATTGTAAAACTAAAAAGATAATAAGGTATGTGCATCTTCTAAGTGCATCAACCATATGATTCTCCTTGTCTTTGATTTATGATATGTCCATGTCAAAATTACTCAAAAATTTCAACCACCTACATTGCCATGTATTTAAATAATCTTGGAAGAATAAATAATCAAGGTTGTGTTTATCATAATTCACCTTTAAAGGCTTTTAAAGAAGAAAATATTTCCATTGTTTAATCACATCAAGAATGGAAACAATCTCCATGTCATGTGTATGATAATTTTTTTCATGATCCTTTAGTTTCCATGAGTTTTAATCCTTAACCTTGGCATCTTGGGTCAACATACCTCCATATTCTTTCCTAGAAGCATCAACCAATAATTTGAAATTACCATTTAGGTCTGGAATGACAAGACTAGATGATGTTGTTAGTATCAATTTTAGCTTAGTAAAATCCTCCTCACACTGAGGCATCCATACAAATTTGTTACCTTTGCACTACAAGGAGGTAATAGTATAGGATACATTGGAAAAGTTTTCAACAAATCACTGGTAATAACTAGCGAATCCCATGAATCTATGTACTTCATGCACATTAGTAGGAGAAAGACAATCTTGTATGGACTTTACTTTCACTAGATCTATAGAAACACTAGCCTTAGAAACAATGTGGCACAAATAATTAAATTTTGATTCATAAAATGAATATTTGGAGAGTTTTCCATATAGATTATGTTGTTTTAGTCTTTGTAATACTAAATGAAGGTGTTGATCATGTTCATCATAATTTTTGGAATAAATAAGAATGTCATCAAGAAAAAATAATCTGAAAATATCTAAGAACATTATTCATAAGATTTATGAAGGTTTTAGATGCATTAGTTATCTTAAATCCTTAATGTCCATATCAATTTAATGGTAGTTTTATCTCAAATCAATCTTCAAGAAGATTGTATCACATTTCATTTGGTCAAAAAAGTCATCATTCCTTGGCAAAGGATAGTGGTTTTTAATTGTTACCTTATTAATTAAATGGTAATCAATGTATCATCCTTCTTCACAAAGACCATCAGAGAACCCTAAAGAGACACACCTAGCTGGATACTTATGTTATCTAAGATTTCTTGTAACTACACCTTTATTTCTTGAAGGTTAGACACATTCATATGGTAGGAAGCTTTAGATTCAGGGGAAAATCATGGCATTATATCAATGGAAATATCAAATTATCACTTAGGTAGTAGACCATGTAGATTTTTGAGAAAAACATCATTGAATTCCTTTAAAATAAGAAAATCTATGTGAACTAGTTCCTTTTCCTTTGGTAATTCTGACAATTAGATTGCATAGAGCTTGTAACCATTTCTACCATCCCTTTTCATTTGTAAGGCTTAAAGTGTTTCATGTCTTTCTAGCCAATATATGCCTCACGATTCTACAAGTTACCTAAGGTCATTAATTCACTACATTCTTTTACTAACATAATCAAGCATGGATTGATGTTTATGAAACCAATCCATCTAGAGGATGAGATTCACCTTTGTCTTGAAGACACCAAGATCAAGTTATGTTTGTTCCAAGAATTCAAGAGTAGGCACTTTCTTGCCAGTACCAAACTCAACCTCCCAACCTTCTCTTATCAAGACAATCTTAATTTTATATTGATTAGTAACAAAAATATAGATAAAATAATTAGTTGTACCTTTATCAATTAGAATAGTCAAGTGAAATCCATTTTTTGTACCTCTTGTTTCAATTGGAGTGGCCTACTAGTAAACATTATATATGGGTTTATCTTCTTAATTATGAACAGGGATGCTACCATTATGACCCCTTACTCATACTCTACCTTTGCCCCTGGATGGATTAAAATTGAAAGGGTTACCATGGGAATTGCCTTGAATTAATAAAATTATAATGATTCTGAGAATTATAAATTGGTAACTTCATAGATTACAAATTTTAAAGAAGAAAATTCATTCCCAAAGTTCCCTATAGCAGAAAACTACTTTGATACTAGATGAAACACCAACAAAATGTTTAAAATTATATATCAAAGTACATTTTTGGATGAATGTTGGACCTAATACCTCACTTAATAATAAAATTAATAATATTGTACCATAATTATGTATGCACAAACAAAACCAAAGGAGTTAAACTAAGGTAACTAGCTAGAAAGGATAATTTCATATAATTTGGACTTATCAACAGTTCAATTTTTTTAATACTATCAAAAATAAATTGGACTGTATCAAATTTAAATTGGACTATATTGATATTAAGTTGGACTTATTATATATAACTCATATCTATCTAATTTATTTTTGATAAGTCCAAATTATTTAAAATGATAATAAATTATTTATTTATTAGTAGTTGAAAACTATCATAAATAAATTGGACTTCATCTAGAATTACTTGGACTTATAATAAATTAATCATATCTATATTATATAAGTGTAATAAGTTCAAATTATGTGTCTGTTCAAATTGGTTTAGAGACCATGCATTTATATATATTATAAGACTTGTTGATATATTTCTTAAGGAAAACTAATTCATATATCAATTATACGCTTGATCAATATGTGATTTATAACACCTAGGAGGATTGGGATACCATGTTTTATCAATTGATTAGACCATGAACTATATATTTAGTTTGATTCAAGTGACATCATCATGACTATCAAATTTTATCCTAAATTTATGTCAAGTTACAGAGATTATCATGTGTGTTTCAATCTCAAGAGCTCACATTATTCAAGACTTTTGTTTGGCTAGTCATGCTTCTACATAGCTGAGTCACTGAGATTCTACCACATGGCACAATTTGAGGTACCATGTGAAAATTTCAATAACATTTGTTAATATAAAATTTTTGAAGAACAAATATTGATGCACAAGTGGTTCTGAGGTGTAATCCTTGAAAACTTTTTCACATACACATGAATGCTGAATCGTATTTTGTAAAACATAAAATATGTAGTGTACTAAATTCTTAGATGTGCTAATTATGAAGAAATTATACTGAAGACCATTTTTCAAAATGGAAAAATAGGAAATGGACAATTCAATAGTCAAATGTTATTAAATAGATACAAAAATACAGAAATACCAAATTATCATAGTAGAATATATGAGACTCAAATGTCAAAGTGTATTTTCCAAGATCCAAAATGTGAAGTGCCACTATAAATAAATATAAATAACTAAAATAATAAAACATTATACATTCCCAAAAAATTCATTAAATTTTGAAAAAAAAAATCATATTTCTCATTCCAAAATTAAGGAAACACAATTTAAAATTTCCCAATATTTTTATGACTATTTTTTTTAGTGCTTAGTGGGATGATGCATTCAAATAATTTGTTAAAATGGCTTTCAAGAAATGATTGAGAACAAGTGTATGAACTCTCTAATTTTTATTTGGATTCCAAGTGTAGATGATACTATGTATGAATATGGATGGTAAATATGTGTTAGTTGTGTTTGGCTTCCATTTCATGTCCAAGTAGCCTGATAAATTTGTACTTCTTATGCATCTTTTTTCCCTACAAGAATTGGGATGAACCAATCTACATTGACCCTTCGTTATATATCCCCATTTGTTTTTAGTATCTAGATATTTCTTTTAGATATAAAAACCCTTACTGTGTAGTCCACTCATGTAGAATCATTAGGTTTGAAAAATAACATATCTTGGATTTGCACATCTTGAGCTAGATCAAATGTAATTATTGTTCTTTTGCTTCTTGGACCAACATATGTATCTTTAGATGCCACTCCAAAATCAAGGGTCCTATCATGAACCATTTTGTGTATATCTCTATGCAGGGTAATGTCATGATGAGTTATAAGCCAAAACTCTCTTGTTCACTGAAATTCATAAGGGAACATGTCTTCTTTCAATATGTCTTGGATGTTCTAGAAGTAATATGCTAGATCCTTCCACTTACTATTTACAGTCAAACCAAATTAAGTGAATTACTATACATACTTATTCAAATTATATTTAATTTTTTTTCCACTATTTTTTCTACTTCTATTTGAGCCTTTAGCAACAATGGAATCTTAATAATTTTCTCTATTTTCCAATTATTTGAAATATATTTTTGTTAGATTACCTTCTATAACATTTGGCTCATCATTTTCTTTTGTTCCCCATAATATAATCAAGGGGGACCAATTTCTATCTCTTATAGAATTTTTACAACACATAATGGGCTGACCTTTCTCCATACATTGAAGAAATTAGTGACCTTTTGTCAATACAAATATTTTTTTCTTCCCTTTAGTTGGTAACTATTAACATACTCTTTGAAATCCATTACCTCTTCAATCAAATATGGTGTGAAGTTTCTTGTATTTTCACATGTATTATAAGTGTCCATCATCTTTTCCACACTCCATACATCTTTCCCCTTTATACATTCATAAAGGGTTCAAAATGTGTCATTAATGTCTTCATGGTTATGTCTTATAGGTAGAAATATGACCTCAACATCAAGGAAAACACCTTTGTAAATAAGGAAAGATAAATATTGCAACACATACCTATACAAAAAGACATGAATTTGTGAATTAATAAATGTAACATTAGTTCCATATAAGGTTTGACATTTTTTTAATAAAATTATTAATGGAATTACCTATTCTTATTATCCCCACAACATTTGTCTAGTTGAAGGTATAACCTAGAAAGAAGTTTCTTGAAGGCATCCATTGATTGTGCTTCTTCTCTATATTTCTTGCATTTAGGGTGGTGGTTGTTGGACAAAAGTGCATCATATAATGGATATTTTGAACACCCAAATCTATATAGTAAATATCTATAAGTATCTGGCATTGTTGTTTCTATATCCCTGAAGTACTTGTTTAATGAGGTGATAGTAAAGTCAGATCCTTGAAGAACAGATGTTAAAAAATACCCATATGTACCTACACCATGACAATGTGTTATAATCCCTACCATTGATAACTCTAATAGTATGTTGGTAATTGCTTTGCTTTTTATCACTATCCTTTAATTTGTGTTGTAAAAGCTATTTGAATTAAGTGCATCATGAATTATTAATCAATACACTCTTCATGATCTATAGAAAAGGACTCAGTGTTCTTATTGATTTAAGAAGATGGATATTTTAGACCTAGAAAATTCATTAGACACGGCAATGGCCACATCATAAAAATGAGTTCTCCACATGTTAATGAATTTTGGTTGGGATATTGGCTCGCATTCCATATTTGTTAGTTGTGCATTGATTTGTCTCCTCATAAATTCATGAGCGAAAGTTGTTGGAAGATGTCAAACATTTTTTCATCATTCATCTATATCTACCTAACATGTTAGTCATGGAAAAGTATTTGAAAAATCATCCACCAATTGGTCTGATAAATCTTTATCTACCATCATCTTCTTTTGTGTGTTTTTTCAAAATCTCCTTGTATGGAATGCATTTATTTCTCCATTTTTGTGACAATTTTGAATTTCAAAAAAATTAATTCTCTTTAATCCATATATTTTAAGCCAAGGTTCAAAAAAGATATTTTTACCTTGAAAATCAATGCTAGTTTTGTTTTTATTTTTCTTAAACGAATCGACAAAAAGGGCATCCAAGACATGTTACCTCCTATTTTTTTATGGTAGAATCAAGCAACTTCAGCTTTGCATATTTTAGAATATCAAATGATAATCCTGAATGAAAATAGTTTTGGTGTAACATTTATCTTCATACATTGTTGTAATCTCACTATATATGCTTTCATCAAAATCAACTTGGGTGAGTGAATTGTTTGGCTGACTTTTTTTTTCAGCCTGAGTATTTGTAGGAATGATCTATTTTTTGGATGCCTTTACACTAGGAATGTTACGAAAGAAGTGACTTCCTTATCCAGTACATCCCAAATGTTTCCAATTTAATTCTCATTTGGTGTCATGTATGGTAAATTGATTTCTCTACAACTCTCACTATCCACTATTTTGTTGGAAGTCCATCTAAAAATAGATGTTTCAATCACCTCTATACTTTAAGTTTCAAAATGTTATATAACATGACTTATGTAAATCCCCAAATCATTTTAATACATTGGGAGAAGAATGCAACAAAAAATACCCCCTCGTTGTGAAAATTAAACATAACCAAAAGCATTTTTTTCATCATTTACAAGAGTTATACATTTTTGTAAGAAATGTACACTTTTCCAAAAAAATATTTTCTTAGGATTTGAAATGTGGTAGAATCATTGATATATCAAAAAAATGAATCTAAGCAAGGGTTTTCTTGTTGTAATGGTTGTATATGCAAAACTAGATTTAAATTATTTTGAATTTGTTCCACGTCATTGTCTATAGAAAATTTGTTTTTGACGTGCTAAATTATTCTTGTACTCCATATAGTAAAACTATTAACTACAACCCCAAATTATCTACAAATGTTGTAGGAAATGGAAGTGATAGACTCAGACCAAAATATTTAGTCACATTAACATTTACACATCTAATAGGTATTTCCTCATTTTGTCATGTGGAACTGAGATTTATGGGTTCCAAAGATTTAGCATCTAGACCTATCAATTTGTGTATTTTTCCTTTACCAATTACCTTACCATTATTTATGAGATAAACATAGTATCCACATTAGAAAGTCATTGATGTATGATTCTTTAGCCTAGACATTTTAAAAAGACATGATAAGAGTTGTTAATCAAGTTATTTATAAAACCAATCCAATTTATACTTGTATGCATGAGATAAATCTATATTTATACCGAAACATAAGCATGGAGATATGTTAAAACCTAAAAACATTAAAAAGGTAATGTATAACATTTTTAATGACATAGTTTATGTCAATCCAAAAAATAATAGATTATAATATCATACACTACATACTTAAATTATTAATCCATCCTACTTTGAAGGTATCTCTTAAGAGATACATTTCAAACATGCATCAAATCAGAATTGCCACATAGAGAAAACTATCTAATGAAGTTAATATTCAACCATGTATTTTATTACAATACAAAATGATAACTAACAATGTATATTTTGAGTTAAATAATGGAAAAATATTCACTTTTTATATTTTGGGATCCTATATTTGATTATAACCTCTATTGTGGACCCAAATGTTTGAAGGTGTCTCTTAAGAGATACTTTTCAAACATACATATGCGTACCCTTCAAGGTTTTAAGGTAATGTTGTATGATAAGTTAAAGGGCATTTTAATACCTTCAAAGGTACTCATGACATTAAACTTAAGAATTCATTTTTCAATATTCAAGGAAATGTGGCATACATTTGTGAACCTGTGACATTTCAACACTTGAAAAATATATCAAGTTCACTAGGTGAGTGAATCTTCATTATTATGAAAAGTGTCTCCATTTAATTTACTTAGAGACTTCTAGAAGAAATTTGATGTAAAAAATCTTAGGTATATGTAAGAATTATTGTGGTGATGTGTCTCTAACTCTGAACTACCTCTAAAATTCTTTCTAAAAATGGGACATACTTCGCTAGGTCAATGCTGTAGATTTTATTTAAATAAGAACTCCCTTCATTCATAAGGAGAACCATGATGACATGTATATTTAGTAAAAGGGATTATTAGTTAAATTTTTTAGCCATGCTCACCTATACATTTAGTCATTGTGAGTCTATGATGATCACAAGCATTTGTTTTAAGTTTTTAGTCATGTTCATTATTCTCTCCCAATAGGATACATATAATTCTTGGACCATGGGGAGGATACCAGTAGTTTGGGAGTAGGAAGTAAGGTCATTATTCAACTATTGGATTTATTGGTCCTTGATTGAGGACTCTTTTTCCATCTCCCATTGCATCTACTGTTTCACAATTGTAGATTCCAAGAGGCTCTTATGGGTAGGCATAATAAAACTTATTAAATTCATTTAATAATTTATTATAAAATATAAAATATCATTTCTTGTATTTTTTTTAAGAAAAGATATTAAGGAGTGATCTACTAAAAAAAGTACATTGATCTTGAATTAAGTCTGAGAAAGTGGAAATGATATGACAAGTATGGTAGAAAGACTACTAACAATCATGTAAAACCATTAATGACATGGAGTTTTTAATGATTACATATTGTTTGAAGAAGATCAAGTTGGGATGAGACATGATATGGGGTAATTTTAATATTTGAGAGAAAAAAAATGTCACCATCAAAGATAAAATGTTAAATATGAGGAATAACACTCTTGTGCAAGCAGTTAGTGCATGTAAAGAGGTTGGCAAGATCAAATTTAATACTAAAATACATAAAATGAAGTTGAGGAACAATGTAAAAACACTATATACTTTGGTGAATAAGATTATTCTACTAGGTTCCTTCAATATACTCCCATGCAAAAAAATGACACCCAAATATTGGTAGAACAAATCAATGAAATAGCATAAATTACATGTTTAGTCATAAATCAGAGCAATTTGTTGATCTTGATCATAGATATGAAGAACGAATAAATGCCGATTGAGATAGGTCTTCAAAAAACCAAATTCAATGACCTAGATTCCTTGGACGTTATGGAAACCACCAAAGTTATTTTATTTTTCCTATCAACACAACCAAGTACACAAGTAGGATCTCTTACACTTCAACATCCACTTTGAGGTTTCAATATAGAGAGGTTAATCAAGTCACTTACATTCAATAACCTTGATGAGGTCATGAATACCTTGGTAAGTAGATTAAACTAAGGGGATATTCATTTTTCCATAGATATCACCATTTAGATCAATTTCCATATCATGGCAAGAGTCACTGGGTTTTCAAATAGTGGAAAATTGTTATTTCAATACAAGTGCACTACACCAATTCATGTATATGTTCTAGATGAGTTACCTACTAGGGCAAGTAGAGGAACCCAAATTAATTCCATTGAGGATGTTATAGTGTAAATTGTGGTAGAGTGTATTAAAAAACAAAAGGAATTATTTACATTATGTATCACATGATATAATAATATGAGAACTTTAATTGGCCCAAGTTTCTTACATCTGAGCTTACCACTAATATCAAGATGGTATTTTTAGGTACCTTGAAAATTTTACAATATTAGTTTTTGGATTTATTGTTATGTTATACCCAATATAAGTCCTCATTAGGCCAATTTAATGTTACTATATACTTTTATCCTACTATTTCCCTCATAGGTGTCACTTGGATTAAGATAGTGAAATATTATGAGAAACTAGTTTAGTTTAAGACATGGTGTCTTAAGGCTCTAGTTTTGATCACATCATACCTTTGAATTCCATAGGATGTCATCTAATATTTAGGGTAGTATGCATTGGTAACCAAGTTGTACATTGGTATTCAAATCCAGGTACATGACTTGGCCATGCTAACTTCAACTCCAATGTCATTTTTCATCATAGTGGTTGAAGCGCAAGCCAAAGTATCAAGGTAGAGATCCCTATTCACATAAAAATAATGGTAAGAGAAAGAATAATCATATCCATATGCATAAATATAGGCCTCACCTTAGTAGTCTATAGCTCTTTCACAATAATAAAAATGAAAATGGAAGGGAGTTGCATAGAGATCATCACCATGACCAGCTAGAAAGAGATAAAGGAAAGTCAAGTCTTAGTTTGACAACCCACATGTGTAAAGGATAGCTGGGAATTATGATCTCACAATGTTGTGGGTTGATGAACAAGAATTTCTTCAATGCATGATCAAAGAGATCAATCAAAAGGTCTATGATAAGGAGGAAGAGTTCCTTTTTTTGAAAGTAGTGTACACTTATAAAGTGAAAAATAAGGTAAGTAGTGACTATTTGGTCAATATTACATAACCCCTCCCTCTATTATTATGGATATTTTATTTTAAGAAGAAGCTTAGCATGAACTTATGGCAATTTTTTTTGAAAAATATCTTGAATCTGGTTCATCATCTACATAGTTTTTAGATCTACTAGAGGAAGGGAGCCTAGTATGGCCATTGATGCATAAAAAATGTAGACATCATCAGACGAGTCCTTCAACCATCATACTATAATGTTTGGTATCTTTTAGAGAGCCAACTATAATAAGTAGTGCCCATCAGGTGAAGTCTAGGGGTATAATGAGACATAAAGACACAATTGTCCCTATGGTTGAGTCGATAATGTTTTTTGTGCATAGTGGTGTAATGATAATCAAATTGGAATATTTAGAGCACTCACAATTAGATAGGGAAATGGATGATGTATATGTAATGGTGGGATCCCTAGATACCACTATTGGAATGAGATTCACCACACTTGATTCCACTTCCTTAGAGACATATTTGGATATTTTAGGGCTACCATTATCCAAGGAAATTGAAGGCACAGCTGCATTCCAAAAATCCATTGAAAAAAATGCTTATGATTTGGAATATATGCTTTTTCAGTTGTGCAAAAATAAATTAGGAGTACAAATTAAAATTACTAGGGATAGGTATTTCATCAATTCCTCTTTCCTTTCTCTATTTATGCAAGTTATTGGTGATCAAATAATGTCTGAGGACAAACAACTCACTACATTATTTAATTAGCTAATAAAGGATTAGGTGAGTGCACATAAACTATGCACACAAGAGTAGTTTATC
>JARHVA010002710.1:1702500-1725000 GCA_037957365.1 Torreya grandis | reverse complement strand
AATTTCCTATTCAATCACCTCCTAGAGTTCTATAAATTATATAAAGCAGACCTCCTTGGAAATACATTGGAAATAAGGATAAGAGAGGACTTATCGAAGTGCAATTTTCCTTTACATGGAAAAAGGCCACTACTTGGTTATATTTTAAAGCCCTTTGTAATAACTCTAAGGCATCTCATATGAGATACATATTAAAGATGAATAAGATTGTATTTCCCCTTTCAAGTTATCTCCTAGGAAATATCTTTCAAATAGGTACAAGAGTGGATTTTTTCTTCAAGGAACAAGTGGAATTTTCCTTTACATGAAAGGCACTACTAGGTGTTATTTTTAAGTCCTTTGTAATACCTTCAAGGTATCTCTTATGAGATACCTTTCAAACATATACAAGAGTGGATTTCCCCTTTAAGGTATTTATCTCTTAGGAGATATATATCAAATGGGGACAAGTGTGGATTTTTCCTTCACAAAAGGACTACAATTTTCCTTTACATGAATGGAACTATTGGATCCCATGGATAAAGAAATCTAGGATATGAAGATTCACTATGAGAAGATAGAAATATATCTAGGTCTCTTTTTATACATTGATTTACTACCTTATTCTTGAATAAGAAATATTTTGGGGCCTTGAGTGAAATTATCATGTTGCACCTTTAATGTGTTTTGGTGACCGAGGTTAGTAATTGCTCGATGAGCTAAATGAAAGACAATTGGTTATCTCAGGGGACTACTAAGACTATTTTTGGGGATAAAAATAATCTTTCACCTTTCCCCATATCAAAAAGGATGGTCTAAAAGTGAAAATTTGGATGAGAGTCTGAGCTAGCATCTAAGTTGGACACAAGTGGTTCCTCATGGTTTTATTAGTTTTAGGACCCGTTTGGACATTACCCCACTTATCTTTTGGTGTGTAAGGTGTAAAGACTAACCTATGGCCCAAATTCCCATATTTGAAAATATAAGTGATGACATGTGGAAGGTCCCCAATAGTTTTCAATCTCTAGGCCCCTTTGAAAATTCCATCACTTACCTTTGGGTGGGCAAGGTACAAAGGTCCCCAAAGCACTAAAAAGTGCCAAAATTAATTTTTTTTTCTTATATTAATCCATGTGTTGAAAGGATAATTTATTGGTGTAAAAGAAATATTTGTCCCTTCTCTCTACTTTTTTGAAAATAATCTCAAATGACTTAAAGAGGGTAGCTGGTAATTAGCCATTTAGGTTCAAAGCATTAATGGGAACCATAATTTCAAAATTCAAAGGATTATAAATAAGGAAATTGAATTCATTAAAATTAAAATTTTGAATTTAGATCTTGTACTTGCATTTTAGAGCTAGTTATGTGCCCTAGCTATGTGCAGTGTGAAATAGTAATTACGATGAATTCTTCAAAGGTCTTCAATTTTAATTACACGTAACCCTATCTATTATCAGTAAGTGATTTTCTAGCTCAATGTATTATGTTCTTTCAAAAGGTTTGAAGGTGTTTCAAGGGTGATAATAGTGAGGAATTATTTTGATTTCAAGGTATTACATTAAAAGAGATAGTGAATAATGGTAGATACTTCAACATCCATCAAGAGTAATATTATTTATATTCTAGATGAAATCAAATATATAGATATTTAATGGTTCAAATTTACAACCCTATTGAATGTCTTGTAGTATCCAAACCCTCTCCTAGTAGTATCTAACTATGGAATGAGTATAACACCCCTATATCAACATTTCTCGTGGCTACCCCATAATCAAAGTTAGTGATTGCATGTGTCCATGTATATCAACCAAACACCAAGACTATCATCGAAGGAAGGTAATCAGTTATCTGCTCTTTCAATCCTTTGGCTCTTATCACTATGATTAGGATTCCTTCTTAGCCTATAAATATGACACTATCTCTAGATGAATGCCAAGAGTATGCAAAAAAGGATGACATGATAATATGGGACATTATAAACTCCTCTTGGCTAGTCAAGAAAAGGCAAAAGGTCTCAAGATTGTCTAAGAGTCTGAAACTGGTAGAATTCAAATAATTTCACTACTATGTGATTTTCATGGTGGAAAGAGTTGTTGGGATGCCCACTAAAAATAAATTTGAATCTTGGATGTCCATAATCTTAATAAATGTGTTAGAATAATAGAAGAATATGAACTAGGATACCATTCTAAGTGATAATCCACACAGACATATGATGCAATTCTAGGTTGAAATCCACTCGAATGAGGAATTCATAGGTACATTTTACATGTCCTCCTACCTATTGTACAACTTGGTTCATAATAGGACATTCTAGTGGCTTACCAATAATTTTAGTGGGATGAGAATATATGAGATTTATCCTAAAATAACTTTGGATGGCTTGAAGAAGATTTTTTTCAAAGTTTATAATTATTTATTTAATACTATGAGGACTGTCTTATATGCTCTAATACACATCAATGGGATGTCCAAGGGGGCCATGTACAAAATTGATAATTATTAAACCTCGTATATTTAATTTGGATGATTTAATTATATCAGGGTAAGTGGCTACTCATGGTCTCCATATAAACTATTGAGACACCTAAAAAATAGACTAGTAGTGATGGAATTAAGTAGGTAGATGATGCCCCTACATGATATGATAGTGGAAAAGAATTTAAATAACCCTTTCAAGCTTTCAGTTGAAATTGGACATTATTCATGTCCTTATGTTACCAAAGCTAAGGGACTGCAACAAAAGATGGGGCACTATGTGATTCACAAGATGCCACCTAGGCCAAACTATGATATCAGATGGTGGGTGAACACAATGACCAATGTAATTCTATATCTATCACATTTTGAAGACATATAGTTTATTTGTAATTCTGAAGAAGATGTTAGAAATTTAGATTATATGAGATTGATAGTGCAAGAAGTTGTCACTTACAATATCATTCCCATTCTTAAGGACATGGAGGATGATAAGAGGGCACTGTCTACAATATATAATCAATCCAATATTGAATCCTTGTCCATATCATAGGTGGAGTTCACTGATAATAAAAATTATTCCATTCCATATAGGGCCACAACAATCTTGAGAAGAACCTTTAGGTGGTTGAAGGAACATGAGGTTTCTCTCAATACTAATGACACCCCCACCCTTTGAAAACTCAAACAAGTTAGGGATTTAAAGGGTTTTATACTAAAATAAAGTGGTTCTCCCTAGGGTCCACCACCAGTGGTAATGGGCAAAGGGAAGAACTAGGTTGGTGATGTTGACATTACCGAGCCAATTGATGTGTAATTCATAACCACATTGTAGTCCAAGTTAGTATTGTCATTCTCAAAGTTCAAAAATTCAAATGAAAATTGGGACAAAATTATTATTTGGGAGGTCATGTTGGCCAGTGTTACCCCAATGTCCATTCCATTAGAAGGAGACTGAATTATACCAATCATCTTGGCAACCATCCCAATGGTTAATCCAACTATTGTCCCACTTACTCCACCAACACAATAACCATTTTTTCCCTCCCCAAAATATTTATTTAAATAAGAGAGGAGGTGAGGAACATATAGTGAAACCAAAGAAAAAAATATTCAAAAGGGCTCAATAACCTCTAGTTGGGATTCCTAGGAAGAAGGAGGTTGTCTTTAAAGACCTATATTTTAAGTAACTCCATGTGAAGAAGAAAGAGGATAAATACTCATATCCTTAGAGATTGAGAGATATGAGTGATGGATAAAAACTAGATGAAGATAGGCCCATTATAGAGGTGATGAAAAAGTAGTGAGCATTCACTCCTCCACAAGTAAGAACTAGGCAAAGAACTTTGAGGGAAAGACCACAGATCCCAATGGTTGGTTTATTTGTAGAAGAGGGTCCTTCAGGAATAGAAAGTAAGGGTGATAAAGAGAATGTTATGGCCTCAATTGATCCCCATTCTTTTTAATATGTTGTGAAAGTTGGAGTTACAGTGGCCACTCAAGTTAAGGCCCCTCAAGAAAATGAAATTATCTCATTAGATACAGAGACCTTTGTTTATAATGTCATCACCCATCCACTAGGATGAGATAATCAGGGTCAAGTTGAGGAAATGAATAAATTTGATGAGAAGGATAAGTTGGAGCCAGATCATGATACTCAAGTCACCACTGATCTTGAATGGGTTGTTATATAATAAAGACTATAGATAGCTCCAAAGGCATCACAAGTTATCCCTTTCCTTACAAAGGTGTTAATTTTAGCACCAAAGGATAAGGCAAGTGCAAAGGAAGGTGGGGGATAAAACATTAAAATGGGTACACCCACTAACAAAAAAATAAATAAGGAATTAGACCAATCTAGTAAAGGTGTTGAGGAGAGTGCTTCATGTAATGTTTCTTTCAAATAAATTACCTCAATATTTCCTTCCTTGCATCATGGTCAATGATCTAACCCACAATAAAGTTTTAGAGGCCATGATTGGTGAAGAGTTGGCTGAGGGAAATAAGGAGGTAACCATAGCCTCATATATACTTAAGGCTCAAAAAAATAAATAAGGTGAAGTAGGTTAAGAACTTTCTAGTCAATCATTAATATGAGGAAGCTCCATTGAAATGTTTCTTAATGAGTCTCACTAATTTGGTCCAAATTTTAAATATTTGGAACATATAGAACCAAAAATAGAAAGGGAACCTAGAGCAAACAAGGGTGGTGAGGAGTTATAAAATAATGAATAAATTAAATAGTTCATCTTAAGTCCACAACCCATTCATGTGGTGATTCCTACATCAACTACTCTAATGAAACCACCCTTTTACTATCTCGAGCCCTGCATCTATGTCTAGTACATCAATGGGATTTTAGATAGTACCCCTTCTTTGGGATGAGGAATAGGTCAAGAAAAAAAAGGACATTCTGAGAAAAATTAGGGATATCAACATAGTGAAGATCACTTAAGCATATAAGGACAAACCCCCCAAGAAGGCCAAACACATTCTAGGAACACATTGACTACCATAGGAGAAAGGAATGTGGAGGTATCCATTCCCCCACTAGATGCTTTGAAGAAATATGTTGCCCTTGAGAGTTAAATTATTTATAGCTACATTATGGGGGAGCCATCAACAAATGAGTTGAATCATAGCTCATAGTTTTTCACAAACATGATGACTCATAGAATGGATAAAGACAAAGCCACCATGGAAATGTTGAAGACATATAATCAACATATGATTTATTACTTGAAAAATATATTGAGTGATCCCAAAGTAGTAACTCAAACTACCATGATTTATCTAGAGCATCCTCTATTCCTAATAAGGTCATTTGATTTTAGTCAAATTAATGATTTGATGTCTAAAGGAAGAGTAATGAAAAAATAGTAATAAGATCTATGCTCTAGGGGAAAATAAATAATCCACTTGGCATCAAAATTCTTAAAAAACATAGTGGATAATAAGAGGGAGTGTGATGTTCAAATACTTTATTATGACATGGACATCAAGATGTTGGAGGAGGTCCAACATAAAATGAATGAGATCTGTAAGATGAATGCAAATACTTTGATCATAGAAAGGATCATTGATCTCAATGATCCCCAGAAGCCCAATAAGTTTCATCTAACAATAAATCATCATTTGATGATGCTCAAAGATGGAATATTTTTTTTAAAAGGATAATATTTTTCCCTCAAGACTTCAACAAAAGAGATAGATATTACATTAAGGAAGATGGCAAGCTTGATAATTAAATTGATTTGGAGGAAGAGATAATACGTATTGCTCTAGAAAAAATCATTGATGCACCAAAAGAGTCCTCTAATGTTGATAAAATAAAAGAGTTGGTGTCACTTTAGAAGTATCGCAACCATCTTAAAGAACTCATTAGATGAAACCAGGCCATGCTTCAAAATATTACCGCCTGGCTTGAGGAGTATAATGCAAAATTCAAATACCATGTAGGCCTAAACCAAGGGAATCTCATCCTTATGCTAGAAGGATATACTAGGTATAGAAACAAGTCAGAAAAATATTTCATCATCCAGATCAACTTCAGAGCATAACAGGATATTTTGATTTTTTAAGGTTGGCACCACTTCTTCATTCTTTTCCCTCCCTTCCTCTTTCTTCTCATTTCTTACTGGTAAACCATTTTAATTGGCCTGATAGTGACACATCCCTTTCATTTAGATTTTGTGTAATCATGAGCATAGAAAATGGATGTTTTTTTCTATTTCTTAAGGGGACAAATGTTTTATTTTATCTCTTGCAAGATCTTCCTTCACATAGATAAATAGAAAAAAATTTCCATCGAGCTAGAGGATCAATATTTCCATTATCACATGATCATGATCATATCCATGATTTTTTTGTTTTTATAGTGTTTAAAACTCTCATTTGGATTAAAGGACATGGTTTTAGATGATCATGGTTTTACTTCTTCCAATGTTGCTTTGAATTATTTCTTGTGTTTCTAAGATATGTTCAATGAACATGCTTAGGTTATTTAAAAGGTATCTCCTAAGAAATGTCTCAAAGGGCCTCGAAATACCTTCCATGTTAATTTGAAAATTCCTAGAAAGGTATTTAATATAACCATGACACCTTTTTATTTGGTAAGAACCTTGATGCACATGATTGGAATTTTATTTTGAGGTATCTCTTGGGAGATAACTTGAACATGCACATAATTGAATTTTATATCTAGGTATCTTTCCTAGGAGATACCCCCAAGGGCCTTATAATACCTTCCATGTTTATTTAAAATATCCTTGAAAAGTATTTGATATAGAAATGACAAGTTTTTATTTGGCAAGAACCCTGATGCACACTATTAGAATTTTCTTTCAAGATATCTCTTAGGAGATACCTTGAACATGCACATGTTTTGGAATTTTATTCAAGGTATATCATAGAAGATACCTTGAAGGGCCTTGGAATACATTATATTTTTATTTAAAATTTCCTTATAAAGGATTTGATATAATTATGGCACCTATTTTTTTGTCAAGAACCCTAATGCACATGAGGTATCCTAGGAGATGGAGTGAACATGCACACAATTAGAATTTTATAGGAGATACATTAAAGCACCTTGAAATACCTTCCATTTTAATTTCAAATTCCTTTCCAAGGGATTTGATATAACCATTACAAATTTTTATTTGGAAAGAACATTGATGCACATAATTGGAATTTTCTTTCTAGATATCTCCTAGGAAATACCTTAAACATGTACATCATTAGAATTTTATTTCAAGGTATCTCCTATGAGATACCTATAAAGGCCTTGTAATACCTTCTATGTTGATTAAAAAATTCATTTCAAGGGATTGGATATAATAATGATACCTTTTTATTTGACAATAACCATGATGCAAATGATTGGAATTTTCTTTAGAGGTATCTCACAGGAGATACCGTGAACATGCACATGATTGGAATTTAATTTCAAGGTATCTCTACTAGGAGATACCTCAAGGGGCCTTATAATACCTTCTATGTTGATTTCAAAGTTCTTAGAAAAGGATTTGATATAACCATGACAACCTTTTATTTGGTAAGAACCCTGATGCACACATGGAATTTTCTTTCGAGCTATCTCTTAGTAGATACCTTGAACATGCACATGATTGGAATTTTTTTTTGAAAATTAATTGAGGGAAATTATTTCAAAAACAATGTTCATAAGAATTTATCTGAGACAATAAGTCCAAGTAAATTAGGTCCTCCATAACTCCCTAAGATAATTAATGTCAATTAACACATTAAATGTAAAATAGTTTTAGTCCACCCACTCCATCAATTAGGAGGAGTGGACTGGCAAGTTTAAAAAAATATGGCCTTCCCTGCTTGATGTTTTGACAAAGGTCCATAATAAGTAGAAGTGATTCCAACAAGAATCTAAAAAGGAGGTTTCTATCACAATTTTTTATGCATCATAACTAAATATCCCTCCCTAGGAAATGGGTTTGAGGAATAAGCCTTTTCAAATGCCTACTTTCGCAATCATAGAGATCCACTTAGTGTCAACTCTTTTTGATCCTCCAATTGGCACTATCTAAATGGTGAGGAAGAGGAAACTAAAAGATGACTAGGGTGCCAGAATATTCCTTTAGGAATGACAATCAATGTTCTCCCTCACCAAGAGGTATAATAGACAACTAGGATAGTCTATATATGGGTAAAATCTCTCAAACTTAGCTTAAGTGCACAAGGATGTTGTGGTGGCAATCCATCAATCCATAGAGTTATCTTAGTAGGAGGTATAGGAATAGGTGTAAGAATTACCTATATAAATTGAGCAACTCAAGGAACAATCTAAGATAGTGCACATTTCTATTAGCATTGAAGCTAAAGTTCAAGAGGATGCTTTAAAGTGTTATAACTGCTTGGAGGTCATAGAGTTCATGAAGGCCAAGATGTCTCCCTATGTGAACTAGGTGAATCATCTATGTAACTCTTTGGTTGAAGATGGTTTGAAGCTTAAACTTCTATTGTGAATATAGTCAACTCTTTGTATAGCCATCTTGACCTTATGACAACACTCGAGGCATTTCACACCTTAAGTCTAGTTATCATCTGGCATGAGGAGGTGAAGGAATGGTTGAAAGAAGTTGGTGATTTGATCCCTGAATATCACACACATGAAGTTCAAATCCTCCAAATTTTATATGAGTTAAGATTATGTAAGGCAAAAGATTCTACTAGTAAATTTATTAGTAGAATCAATTTTGATAACATTGTCTAAAAGGCTATAGATTACATTAAACAGAGCATAAAAGATTAATTAATTAAAGAGATAAAATATAAGTTGATCAAATACAAAATGAAGATAATTAAAGATAAAGAGACCACACAATACTATAATTTCTTAATTTAAACATTATCCAACAATAACGTGGTGCAACAAAAAAAGTCTATGAAGATACTGAGGTAAAGAAAAATTAGGCTTCTAGAGGTGATACTATATATTAGATGACTACTTCAACTTCCACATCAACTAAAGTTCTTGTAGTGATCTAGACAACTCAGCCATGACAAGCTAAAATCCTTATGCATGTATAATATTTTTAGTGGCTGACATACTTATATTTTCCTTGTTATTGGATCAAATCATTGTAAAATTGAATTTATATATTTTTGTATAGGATCACGTTTCATAATTTTGTAAAACTCAATTAAAATATTTATAGCCAAATTGTAACCAAATTGTACCCTTGAGATGTCCTTTTCTTTAATACAAACATGTCTTGGCATATTCTAGATGAACCTTGAGATCATTGATAAATTTCTCATCCTTTTTGCCATCTTTCTTCAAAATACATATTTTCTCTTCAAGTTCCTTGATAATATCCTTCCACTATTGATTCTCTTTCTTCAACTATTTATCCATCTTTCTACCTATTTAGAATCTCCTTCACGCTATTAACCTTTCTCCAAGGGACCCACTCTGATACTAATTGTTACAGGTACAATCACTGAGTGGGGTGAATCAGTAAGCCCAGATAATTCAACATCAATTTCCAAACCCTTTCAAACTCTTAATCAATTACCATAATCATTCATGAAGCATACACATCATTCATAGCAATGAACAAGAGAGAGTATGCAAGATCAAAAAAATAAAGTTAGTTATACATGGGAAACCCTCTTGGGTAATAAAACCCATTGGAACCTAAAATTAGACTACTATCCTATAATAACAAAAACCAATCTAAACCATTTGTAACTAATCGAGGAACTACCATCCCTTATTCAATGATACTACAATTTCACAAGATGTTACTACACATGTTTATCTAAGTAACCACAATAACTATGATTTTATCAAGTTTCACCTTGCAAAAAGGAAATAACCACCTCATAGATTGATGAACCACAATAAAATCTATGAACAACTCCACCTTTGAACTATTGTCTTCAATACTAGATGATGGAACTATGATTATCACTCTTCATCATCAGAAATAACTCTATCACACAACACACCATATTGGCCAAAGCACATTACATACTTGAACCAATGTAGAAATATCAATTAAGACAAGTTACATACTTGAACCAACACACAAAGATCAATTAAGACAAATTATATATCCCAAATACTGCCTGTCCTCAACACTACACACTCAATGCATCCACATCCATCTTTTGGATCACTCTTTAATCCTCAATAAACATAATATCACCACATATACAACATGATGAAATGGTCATACACATATTCCATACACTGATCTACCTGTCAAATCAACCACCAAGCTCACTCAGAGATCAATAATCTTTTTCCCACACACAAGGCATCCAGACCATATTTTTATATGAATCTAGAACTCTTCGTTCATCCTCAACATACAAGTGAATATTATGACATCAAATGATCACAATCACCTTTTCTCACCTCTATGTATGCTCAATCAACTCTAGTATAAACCTTGTACATAGGAACACTATTAAAAAATACATAGTCAACTTATTAAGCTTTGTTCATATTGAATATGGATTGATACCACATTTAAATTCCAAATAGATCATCCTCATGGAGTATAAATCACCTCAAAATAACTAATTCATCATGAGACATCTAAATAACATCAATACAATCTGAAATATCATTCTTAGGTCACTTACAAAACGTAGTAAAACACACAATCAACATTGGATCTCAATATATTTGACTATACAAATAATTAGATTATCTAACTAGGTTCATTAGAAGCACCATCGATTCCTCTATGACCTTTTTTTTATTCTATCAAGAAATTCATCTTGGATCAAGAGTTATGGATGAAATACAAAGCAATTTGTTTTCTCTTTATATATTTGAATATTCAAAATCAAACTAGGGACTAATGTGATAAAAACCATATGACCAACTCCCCTAGACTCATCAATACATGGAAATGGTGATATCATAAAATTTTTGACTCATATTTCTTGCCACTAGACCAAAATGTCAAAATAAAAACAATGATCAACCAGATGAAGTCCACTCACTTCCATACTCATTCCAATCACCCTTAGCACCCTATAGGGTCTTTGAAACATGTCCATAGCAACAATATCATCCATAAAATGTCTCCTTTACTCAAATAATGAAAAACCATGTAGGAATATTGAGGTTCATTGAAGCACATTTTATCATTGTCATTATAACACACATGACACCTCATCAACATCTTTGGTCACCTTGGAGACATCATTGACAAACCTATGATAATTTCTCCCTAATTTATAATGAAAAAAATTTGTTATTATAATTAATACAAGGATAAAAAGAACTTGAGATTTTGTCTATAGTGTTCTCATGGTCCTTTTTGTTATTTGGGTGCTATCTAGATTGTTAACAAAATTCAAAGGAGATCTTTTGGTCTTTGTTATTTCAAGGGAACTTTCTTTTCTACCCTACCTTACTCCTTCCTTTTTAAATTTTTTAACATGAATCACTTTAGATTAATTCTCACTATGTATATCCATTTGTTTAAGAGTTTGGGCTTATATTTGCATATACAAATCAAATTAAATCATAGTAAATTTAGTGAGATTGTTTCACTACCATATTCTTGTTATCCCTACAATAGGGTACGCTTGTAGACTAGAAGATGGTAAGTTGTAACCACATAATATCTCCAAAATAACTAAGTGAAGCCATAAAGTGTCACTAACATATTCCTATTATCATTATAATCTGAGAAATGTTATTCTATTATTCACATTATATCGTTGACACAGACACACATCAACAATCTTGAAGGACCTAAGGATGAATCTCCATATTTTCAACCTACTATTTCTTGTCATGAAATTTTAGGTATTACTACTCATCCAAATATTAAGGTGGTTAGTTTCCTCCAGAAATAGAAGTTCACTATAATTATTTACTCTATGAGTACACACAAATTCATCAGCAATAAGTTGGCTACTTAATTGGACTATTTTATTTACCCAGCTCTAGAATTTTGAAACCTAATTATATGTGAGGGTATAGTCAATTTCTCTAGTAAATTCCATATTA
The DNA here is from genome assembly GCA_037957365.1 of Torreya grandis. NCBI lineage: Eukaryota > Viridiplantae > Streptophyta > Pinopsida > Cupressales > Taxaceae > Torreya > Torreya grandis. The sequence continues at coordinate 1,713,029 of JARHVA010002710.1, read as the reverse complement.
TAAATCTATGGGAGACTACCTATTATATTATCTTATGTTTTCTATTATCATATATGGGACTAATATTCTTTTGGATTGTAATGGCTCACCACTTTATGCATAATTGAGATGAATTTTTAGTAACTACTCATGCTTATTCGTTTAGAAGGGAGGACATTTGAATTTCATGGTTTATTGACTAAACACATGCAATTGGTTAGTTTTCACTAGATGATGAGGATTATCAAAGAAGGTGCAAAGTAATTGTTGTGTGACTATTTTCCATCAGTTTTAAACCAAACAAGGAGTCTACCCATTTCTATCTTATACACCCACTTGATTCCTTTGACCTATTTTAATTTTGAAATAGGCATTATAGTAGGTCTCACTATTACCTAGGCTAACATAGGGACTCCATGAGATAGACACAAATTCTTAAAAATTGTAATATTTTTATTAAAAATTGATTGAAGTATTTACAAGTAGAGCATTTGGAATAATATTTATTATATTATTTTATAAAATTTTACTATTACAATTTTAAAACCATATTTTCCTAAATAATGTACATGTGTGTGTTCCTTCAACTGAAGGCTCACTGACACCATAATTTGGTGCACTCTAACAAGGCAAAAAAATATTAAAATAATCTAGGTAGACTATCTAAATCTTAAAAATTTCATAACATATTAAGGTGCTAAACAATGAATAAAAGGGCCAAGTAAACACAAACAAATCACACATTTTAGAAAGAATAGAACAATATATTGAACACTATTAAGATTAAATACCTAAAAGTAAGGATATTTGGACATTTTAGATAGAGTAAAAAAATATATTGAATATTGTTAAGATTAAATAATTGAAAGCAAGGATCTAAAAAATGATAGTAACAACTATGGTCAATGTTGAAGACACTCTACAACCAACTCTATTTAAATTTATCAATGCTCTATAGTGTATGTTCATAAAAAGCTAAGACTATGTAGGAATAGGAATATATTTGATCAGACATGTTTGGTGGTTTTTGTTCCTCTTAAAAATGTGTGAAAATTATATGCACCCTATTTTGCAAAGTTAACTTGAATTTCAAATTCATTAAGGATGCCTGCCTATTTATGAACACAAATGCACCTCGAGTAGTCAAGTTGAATTGAACGTGAGTGATATATGTAATATATTAAATGATATTTATATATATTATATTACATTGTATAATATTTATTTATAATATATAATAAAAATATATATTATATAATGTAATATAATATTATAGTATTATATATTATATAATATATTTTATTATTATAAAATATATATATATATATGTTAATATAGTTTATAAATCAAATTATAAATATATATTATATATTTCAATATAGGGGAAAGGTCCCAGTAATAGTACACCCTAAATTTGGACATCGAATTTGGGTGCCATAACATCACATTAGATTTTTAAAAATTTACCCATTTTAATATGTCATCTTAGCTACTTATAACTAAGGTTTCAAGGTCTAACACATTATACATTTTATGATATAAATGATTTTATCATGAGAGGTCATAAAATGCATTTTTAAACCTATGACCAAAACTTAACCTTTGTAGACCCAATCATTGTGCATAAGAGTATGAATGCTTGAGTCTTAATTTTGAAGATGTGAATGGTTACTTTTAATTTTATAGAATAAATGTTGAACAAGTATTAGATAATACATGCTCGGCTTCTATTTTACTTTAATATTTATACACACCAATATGATCCATTGACGGAGAATATGTTTATAAAATCCCTATTCAATAATTAGAACATGCAAAACTATTGGGATATTTACTCTAATATTTTTAAAACAAATTATATAATTTATATATAATATTACTTAGTTACACACACACACACACACACACACACACACACACACACACACACACACACACACACACACACACACACACACACACACACACACACACACACACACACACACACACACACACACACACACTATGTACATGATACAAATATCCATCCTACAATTCACTAGAGGGTGCCATAGCCTAGCTATATTTGACTTCCCAATAGGCTTCATTAGTGTCCAGGCTAGCCTTGAGCTTCCATCAAACCATACATATTCTAATAAAATCAAATCAATTTTTATGCTTTCAACTTATTATATTTTTCCATGTAACTAGGAAATGTGTAGAGCTTCACTTGATTTATTTTTCTCATGTGTGTAGGATGGGGTCAAAAAGTTAGAGACATATATAGATTTAAAAATTTATTATGATTCACTATGTGATCACCCTTGTCCATGTGTGCAACTTCTCACATACGCACACACACATATCATGACATATAATATATGTATATATGTATTTGTGGGAGGGGTTATGTAAATCAAAAGAGTGTAAAACATAATTGATAGTTAAACCTAGTAATTTCAAACCCTTTACAATGTCAAAATATTGATTCAATTCATCTTTAAAGATAATTGTGGGTGCAGACTGATCATGATCTAAATCACCATGTAATGATTTAGTCTATGATGGATTACATTATGTATGTAAATATAAATACTCTTATCATGTAATATGTACGTCAAAACATAATTGGACATATATGTTCCAAAAACACCGTCTATTCGAATGCATTATTAGAGCATAGAGAATCATAATTGGTTTACATCATATCAAATTAGAAACACCACCATAATTAGATATGAACCCAACCTATCCTATAAAAATCCTTTTTATTTTTTAAAATAGATTAGATCTTAAATCATCATAGACCATAAAGAGCATAAATCATGAACTATAGTATATTATGAGAGTAAACACCAAAACTCTAGAAGAAGAAGAAAAAAATAAAAGGTAAAGATAATTTTCCACTCCATATAACATAAAACATCACATCCTCATATACTAATAATAGAATATAGAAAGCTAAAAGGGTACATAAAAATCATCCAATCACATCTATGAGGTACACGTGCTAAGGTTACAAAATGAAAAATATTAACTATCACTACTCCTAGTCTATTACAATGACTAGTTATCATTTGTTTGTATTCCTCCTTTTGTAAACATGTATTTTGAATACATGAATCTTAGGAACTATTCATTAAAAAAACAATGAATAAGACAATAATATAGATGATTCACATAATCCAAATAGTATTTTCCATGGAAACTAATGAACATATCTCTAGCTCACTGTGTGGCACTTGTAGTCAGAAACATAAGGAAACACATCTCATAGTCAGACTTCAAAATTGAATTTAGTGAGAAAATTATAATTTTAGTTATATAAATTTGAGAAATAAACAAAAAGATCTGAGTGTAAAAATAAACTCATCAGGATAAATATTCATTTACATTTTATCTTAATTTGAATATGTTGAATAGAATAACTATGTATCACTTATCTAAATTGTAGCTCAAAAGACCTGATGGTTAACTAAAATTTGATGATCATTTTGTAAAGTAGAAAATAATCAATTATTTTATATAATTTTTATGTAATCTAAAAATTAAAAAAACATTTATAACTAGGTTTGAAGGGATACTAAAAACAAGTAACTCACATGCTATACTGCCAACTTGTCCCATCCCAAGTGTCATCTAGAACATCAAATTTAATTTTTATGAGAACTTTCTGATATGTGATTACAACTTTTAATTCAATTCCTCCCAAACATAATAATGTTTGATATATTTACTCTTTGTTGTAATCTACCTCATCTCCTATGCACATGGCAAATCATCATGGAATTATATGGCATAAAAATTCATTTGATTTTGTTAAACATTTAATATTATTTCCATACCATTAATAATAATATATAAATATGTTATAATTTCTATAATCTTTATAAATGAAGTTTTTGTGATTCTTATATTCAAATATTTTTTTCAAGAGTAATGTTGCTTGGCTTACAGTTTCCTGTTTAAATTTAATTGATTTTACTACATTCATATGATTTTGACCTATAAATGATGATTTTCAAATCACTTCACTACATATCCATTGATAATGATGCATGGATCATTTTCTTCCACTAATAAAAATGCACATTTTATGATGAACAAGGCATACATGATTATTTTAATTTAATGGCCATTGCCTAGCAAACATTATTAATGTTGGATATATTTATTTTTTGATGTAATCTATTGCACATATGATGAATCACTGTAGAGTTTTAAATCTGTACCAATGATCACATTTTTAACCTTGTAATTTAAAATCCCATTTCATGTTATGTGGAATTATACACTTCATTAAAGGTATAAAAATTGATTTAATTTTATTAAAATTATAATATTATTTATGTACTATTAACAATATATATATATATATTATTAATAGTACATAAATAATATTATATTTTTAATAAAATTAAATCAATTTTTATACCTTTATTGAAGTGTATAATTCCACATCACATGAAATGGGATTTAAAATTACAAGGTTAATATATATATATATATATATATATATAAAATAAATAATATTGATTTATAATCTATATTAACATATACATTATATGATATAATAATATTGATTAATATTGAAATATATTTCACAAAATAAATAATTTATATATACTATTAATATATAATTAATTAGTTTAATATATAAAAATATTATGATCTATATTATAATATGTCAATTATATTTATTTAATAACTAATATAATTTTTGTTTGTGGGGGGTAAAAGGGTTTATGTGAAGTGAAAGAGTGTAAATCGATAATTAAACCTACTAGTTACTCTAAACCCATGACATTGATGTCAAAATAAGTTCATCTTAATAATTATTATTATCACAAACTTATCAAGATCTTAATCACCATGCAATGTTATAGTCTATGACGTCTTGAATTCTTTGTGTAAAGAGATATCCTCTTAGCACAATCAATACATCAAAATTATAAATCCTTTGGTTTTGTTCAGGGGGCATCAACATTCAGTAAATAAGGAGCACCAAATTTGTTGGTGATAAAGTCTTTTCTTGTTGATTAAAATGGAAAAAATTATTCTTTTACAATGGCATTAAAAATATTATAAGTAACCAACAAGAATTTTGGGTTTAGAAATATGATAAAAATTTGAAGTGGACATATATATTCAAAAGACAACATCTATTCCAATGTATATGCTTACAATTATACCACCACCACTTTTTTCTCCTAATAATTACTATTAATGTTACATCTTCAAAAAATGTGGATGAAACTCCACTTATTATGCAAGAGGCTAATAATTATTTTTAAATCATTACCTACAGTTCCAAAGTTCCATGATGATAATTTTAATTCTATTTCCATATTTAAAATTCTATAATTTTAGATGTAATATGGTCTTGTAGTGGATTATTAAACATTTTTCAATTCTAATGATCCCATATATGTGATCAAAAGACCCATTTTAGGAGACACATAAAGTGTAATTTGCTATGACAAGTGTGTTACTATTTTATAATTTAGATAAGCACACAAAATCCTTTCCCAAGAGGTCTTTGAGTTACTATGTTGTGTCACTTATTGTAATTATCATTATGGGGTCTAATTCATCTCCAAATATTAGTTTGTAAGCCGAAAAATATTCACACTTAGAGGTATTTAAATTATTGAATTAAATTATCTCAAAGGTATAATTCCTAGGGGGGCTAAAAAATAAGGAGTTAAATCATTATTAGACAATTTGCTTATGTTACATCTTAAAAATATATGGAAGAAACTCCACTTATTATGGAAGATCCTATTATTTATAAATAATTAGCATAATATATACATTAAAATTTCAACTCCCTTGGTTGACCCCAATATTGTGCTTCAAAGTTGAAGTACTCAAAATGTTGTTTGCCTAAAAGTTAACCCTGACTCTACATTGAGATATCACATGGCTTGTTGTCATGAATGAAAAGTTGATGTTTATAGATTGGTATGGTGTATATTTATTGTTCCCTCACATAACCATAATTTAGATAACCTCAAAAAATCCTTTTTCCCATTCTAGGTTTTGAGTTACTAGGTATGATTTTATGTCATTTATTTTAAATACCATTTTGGGGTCAATTCATCTCCAAATTGTAGTTTATTAATTCAAGAAAGTTAACTCACTCTTATAGGTATTTGAATTTGTAAATTAAATTATCTCAAAGGTATTATATGGGGGATAAAATTTAAGGAGTTAAATCCCTATTACATAATTTAATCATGTAATTTAATGAATAAATATGAATAAACTTTTTTAATTAGAACATTTATAATAAACAATAAAAATTTGTAAATATTTTTATATTAAAAAACTATTTGAGATTATTATTTATTTTTATTTATTTTTAAATAAGTAAATATTTTTATTAAATAATGTAAATTATTTTTTAAATGTTTAATATGTTTAAATATATAATTATAAATTTCAAATAATTTTCTTGCGCACTTTGAAATTTGGGTTAAGTTTATCTTTTTATCTTTCCATTATTTTCTCTTAGTTTTCTTCTCTCCCTTTTGAAGGCTGAATTTTTTTTTAATTGGATATTACGTTAGTTGTGGCATTAGTGGTTGAAGCCTTAACCTCATTTTTCACTATCATTTCTGCATGTGTGGCATTAGTGGTAGAAGCTTTGATCCCATTTTTCACTATCATTTCTATAAGTGCTTCTTGTTAGCGATTTAATTTACGTAATTTATTATTTTAATATATCTTAAACGTGTGATTTATTGGGCTTCACAATAACCTTTTATTCATTTTTTACTTTTTAAAGTTATAAAATCATTGAGATTTGAATAGACCTAGATTTTTATTATCAAATGGCCAAGATAATGAAATGGCAGAGATTATGATTGTTTAAAATTTGTGTTAAATAGGGACCCTAATGGTCAAGGTGAGGGAAAATAATAAATTTTATATTAACTATAATCAAATAATTAAATGACTAAGATAATGAAATGGACTAGATAATGAAATGTCAAAAATTAGGATTGTTTAGCACTCACTTGTATTCAAAATGGACCCACATGATGAATATCAGGGAAAATCCAACATTTTTTAATTAATTTTTAAGCATATAATGAAATGGCTAAGATAATCAAATTTTGGAGATTAGAATTGTTTAGGGTTCACTTGTATTCAATAGGGACCCAAATGGTGAATCTGATTGGAAAGTAGACATTTTTTATTAACTATAAATAAACAATGAATCGAGAGGTAATAAAATGGTAGAGATTAGTATTTTTTAACACTTATTTGTATTAAATAGGGAACTAAATGGTAAATGTGAGGGGAAACAAATTTTTTATTAACTGTAAACAAATAATGAAATGGTTGAGATAATGAAATGACATAGATTAGGATTGGAAAGTGCATACTTGTATTTCATAGGCACCTAAATGGTGAATTTGAGGGGAAGGTAGACATTTTTATTAACTGTAAGAAAATAATAATAGTAAAATATCATCATGATGTGAGAGGGTTTCAATTGTTCCATCGTTCCTATCCCATTGCATCATTTGTCAGTTAGATATGTTTGAATACTGTAAATTATTTATCTTATAGATTGAGTTAAAAAGTCATATTTTGGCCTTTTCTAGGTTATTATTATTTTCATTAATTTTTTTCTATTTTATATTGAGTTGAAAAGTCATTTTTTGGGGTGGCAAACTTCTCCCTCATGCCATGTCATAAAATTTAATGAATGATTGATTGAATAACACCTAGCATTATTATTTGGGGTGGTGAAAATTTCCCTTATCGATCAATATTCTTGGGTAGAGGGTTCCCATGCATCATTATATATTATAAAATTAATTATAAAATATATTCACCAATTTTATAGGAGAACTTATTATTTCGGAAGAAGTTTTTGTGGGGTGGGAAGTAGTAGGGGTTGAAGATTTGTATGGTTGCTCCTCCTTTTTTGGTTTATAGCTATCATTGACATCTAATTTATTTTTTTATCTTTTTAAAATAAATTTTTTGTATTAAAATTCTCCTAATTTCTCTTAGAAACATGTATTAGACATAATTTTTGTAGTCTTCAGATCACAACTAGATATCTTTGAAGCATCTGGTAATGGCTTCCAATCACCCTGTATAGATCTGTAGAGCATTCTTAGACTTATTTAGAGCATACCATGATCATATTTATAATAATTATAGACTATCTTTGTAGTGTCCTCTGAGCATTCAATCATTGGAGCTCACTTGCCAAATCCTCAAAATTGTAAATAAAAGAGTTGTAAAAATTGTTTTACCTTCTCAAAATTACTCCTCATTAGGATGTTTTGTTGTAATCAAAATTACCGCATCCTTGGGATGTGGTCTTATACTCAAAATAGCCCCATATATGGGATGTGTTGTTATACTCAGAATTGTACTATTCATCCAAGTAAGACACAATAACAAGGTAAAGAATTAGTAATAAATTACATACAAACAGTAAAAACATTTGCATTCATAACCTAATTAGATCAGACTTTAAATATTAAATTAAATTAAATATATAGCCAAATGCAACACTTTATAGACTACATATATATATATATATATATATATATATATATATATATATATATATATATATATATATATATATATATATATATATATATATATATATATATATATATATATATGATGAGCTATATAAAATGCTTATTATTTCTCCCCCACACTTTACCTTTTGCAAGTCCTCTCATAAAAATTGGGATGATTGATTGTTAACCCAAATTTATTGATTCAAACCTCTAAATCAAATCATAAAATTAAAAATGATGGCCACAATTATGGTGGTCCCTTGGAAATAATCTAAAATATATAACAATTGTATGCACCTAGGCTTTAAATTCAAATTCTACTTGACAATTCCAACACTGCCATTGAGATAGAGGACACAAAATGATAAAAGACCTAAACCTCATCCCAATCTAGACATCTGAACCTCATTCCTCTAAGAATCAATTTATTATCTGGCAAACTACTTTGGCTCTTATTAGAATCCATTTAATGTTTGTGGGTCTAAGGATTTCCCTGTGCTTAGACTCAATAGTTAATGTCTCCCACTTGGCAAGACTTTCATTGAAAGCATTGGTATAATGGTGGTTTAAAAAAATCTAAAGACAACAATATTAGATCTCAATAGCTCGTGATACTTTTTCTTCATATACATGTGATACAAGGGTTGAAAATAAGAAATGAGTTTCTTTGCTTCTAGATATTGTGGTCTCATGCATAACCCAGTGGTGCTTCGAAATTCGAAAAATCTATTATTGGCATGTTACCATGCCATTTCATTCCTTAGAGCGGAAATAAAGGCATGAAATTGTGTCTCTCCAACACATAAACTTATCAAGAAACTAGATTGATATCCTAATAACAAATTGAAACTATAGAACTCATAAATGGGATCCTACCTTTCTTTAGTGCTCTTTAGAAAAATGTCCATAAAACATGGTCATCTTCAATGATATGTGAAAAACCAAAGGAAATTAACTGAATCTATTATTTATAAAATTGCTCATGTAAGAAAATAACATAAATTGATGAAGGTTAGTTGTATGTTAATAGTTTTTTAGAAACATCACAAATGTGTTAGATATAATCTTGTGCTTTCTACAATTATAATTCAGATTCTGACAATTGCTTATGAGATTCCTCATTGAGTTTGGCATTTTCATCATTCAATTTTTGAATTTTATTTTGGGTGATATGCCAGGTAGAGATTATTTCATGTAATGGAATAGGGAAAGATGGAACAACTCTTATTGGATGCTCTATTTGAACTACAATATCTTATGTTTCTCTTCGCATGACCTAAATAGAGGCTTGTAACTCAAAATTTTGAGTGGAAATGTCTATTATTCTATTTGTATGTCTGGAAATCATTGTGTTTTGATCATAAATAATTTCTCTTAGATTATTAATTAGATTACACTTATCAACATTAGCATTTTGAAAATCAACAATCTAAATGTCCTTGATAATAAGAGAGATATTCGAATTACTAATATTAGTATCCTTGATAGTAAGAGAATTTTTGTAAATTACTCAATCTTTGGTGTATGAAAACATTACATTATGGATCATAGTTTGTTTACCTTGTATTCCTTGAATAATTATTTCTTGGTCACTAACTCTAGAAATAGATTCTTCTCACCTTTGTTTCAAATTATAAATAATCAATTCCTTACCTTTCAAAGTTAAACAAATAACATCTAACTTTGTCTATTGTAGTTTGGTTGTTTCCTCATGGCATGATAAATCCATGGCATCTTGTGATTATTTTTCATCATTGACAAAATGTGAAGATGGATCTTGTTATATCAAGGATACATTACCCTTATTAGTAATAAAGGGCACATGATGCTTTGCTTCTTGACATACAACTTCTTCTGCTAGGATTCCCTCTACAAATACAACTTCTTTTATATCCTGCACATCTTTTTATTCTTTTTTATATAAGATAAGTTTTTGAATATTCTATAGTTTGGTTGGAGAAGGATGAGGGTGTCTAAAGAAAATCCCATTTATCTCTTTTATCTTTG
>JARHVA010002710.1:1667500-1697500 GCA_037957365.1 Torreya grandis | reverse complement strand
CATGTGTTTCCATTTTCTTATTTTTTATTTTTTTGATTTGTTCCCTTTATTGTTTCCTTTATCAAATAAGTGATGTTGGCATAGGTGTCAGATTTAATGATCATGCATCCTCTCCCCAATCTGCCCAAATCTTCAAAACATTCTCTAAAAGATGGTTAGTTACCCACCTCACCTAAAATTAATGTCAGATGCTCCATCATGCATGATTTACCATAATGATCACTATAAAATCTCCTTAAAATGTCCCTTTAGACATGTGTTCCTCACATAACATTAATGGGGATGCTAATTTTTGAAATTTCCATAATGAGCCCACCAAGTGGCACTAGTGCATAAATACTCCTCTTGTTCTAAGATAAATAGTGGGCACTTTGAGATTTTATGAAGAGTATTGAGCAATTGAGATTAACAAAGAAAGAGTGTCTATAGGGGAAAAAGGTAGTGAATAACTATCTATCCAATTTTGAGGAAGAAATAAAGAGTGTTTTTGAAGTAGATACCTCAACATTAAAGCTTCTACATCTTCATATAGAAGAGACAAGTATCCCTCAAAATAGAGAATGCAAGAAATAAGCAGTGGTTGAAATCCTCCCCTTAAGTACACTATGAGAAAATCTTACAATTTAACCCTTACCCGAGCAAGGGAAAAAGTGACAAATACTAAGAAGGCAACAAAGGGGCCTTTCAAGGATAATACTTTGGTAACTAATTTCATGGATGACATATTCCACCTCTAGATATCCCAAAATACTAAGAATATAAGATAGGGTGCCCATGCTTGGATGCTTGAGATGATCAATCAAAAAGATTATAATTCTTTTAGAAGTATAATATAAGATTGTACACTAACACAACATATGGTTCCGTATGTACACGCATGACCCAAGGTCATATATCTTTATATAGAGAGATATGATGTTGACACTATCATGATCATCGGTAATACCCATCTATAGGTTAATATTAGTGTAGAAAACATTAGGGAAATGTTTTATCTTTGAACAAATCCTAAGGCCATTGTATATATCACTAAGAGAATCCATAACATCTAGGCTTCATTTTAAGACAAAGCATACTTCCTCGAATCTCTCCTTAATGAAGAGGTCATAGAGATGCCTCCACTACCCATGTCCATATTGACTTTTCTCATGTAGAAATTAAAAAAAAACCTATCCATCTAGCTTTTGTCATGGGCATGGACGTTGATGAAAATAAGAATTCACCCCACCCCATGGACTTCTACCTTTCTCCCCTTCAATTCTCACCATCCATTTTCTTAGCTCCATAAAAGTAAGATCTACTACTTTATAGCAATATTTATTTATTATATTTGTGTTTCCATTAGGGATTTACTTTGTGGGAGAGGTCATCCAAGTGCCAAAATAGTATTAGTAGCAGGTGGTAATATCATATGGATGTTCAAGCCCCTGATGTCTTCAAGGGAGATCTTACACCCACTTTCCCAATTAAAGTTCCAAACACTAGCAGTGGTCATAAGCTTGGGAAAAATATCCTTTAAAGAGATAATAGATCTAGATCGAGCCTTCAAGGATTTCAAGATGAAGATCCTACAAAAGGATAAAGAGTGGGTGACCTTGAAGGTGACCCTTCAAAAATGAAAGGTTTCCTCACCTTCCTCCCAATGTTTTGGGTTTACTTTGACTGCTTCAAATGGTGATGTTTTTTGGTTCTCTTATTTGAAGGTGGATGCCCCTATGAGTAACTAGGAACTATGGCTTAGAAATACACATTTGTTATTTTAGATTAGTTAATTTATAGATTCAAACTTGATTGATAGTTATAAATTCCTTGGAATATTTTGATAATCCCCCTTTTCACCTCTTTCTTCTTTAGGCCCACATATAAATTTTTTCCAAGTCCCAGACCTCATCCACTTCTAATGTAAGGTATCCCACTGCTCATCTAGCTCAAAGAGAATTACATATCACTTTGGAGATGTTCTAGTTTTATACATGGTACCCTTGGACTCAATCTCACCAAAGAGTCCCCAATCCCTCTAGAGAAGCACAACTTGATACATGTTATCTCTACGCTTCTCCAAAAGCAATTTTGGGTTGATAGATCTTAGCTAAGAAATATTTGATGAAGGTGTGGATCTCTCCTTGTTATAAAATCTCTTGAAACACTTTAAAATTATCTTAAAGTCTAAACTAATGATTCTTAGGGATCAAGGCCATTTGATGCAACATAGTAGAGACAGCTCTGAAAGAGAACTTGTGGCATCACTACACTTCTCCCCAAGCATAGTGGCCATAATATAATGGTGTAGTTACACCGTATCCAAGATCTAGAGGCTAATTACACTCATGTTCTTGAGAACCTATTTTGGTTAGAATGATGCCATCATGGGAGTGAGTGTTGGTATCTCTTGGTGTCACTTTCTCTAGGAAGATACCTCACCTATATATTGTAAGATCTTCCCAATTACAAGGGGATGGCTATCATTTTTGTGAGTTATTATATTTTTATTGACTATTATAATAGATTAGGAATAGTATTAGTTAGTAATTTTTATATTCTATAACCTTAACTTGTACATCTCATGGGTGATAAATAATGTTTTATATGTGCCCCCTTATGGACTTATATATTTAGTATCCATCTAAAATAAAGAGGATGTGATTTTATAAGTTATTTAGAGTGGGAAATTTTATCTATCTATTGTTTGTTTGTTTTTTCTTCTACAGTAGGTGTAATCCACTCTTGCACATGTTTAAAATGTATCTCCTAGGAGATACCTTGAAATTATTACAAGGGCCTTCAAAATATCACCTAGTAGTGCCTTCCATGTAAAGGAAAATCACTTTTTACTTGAAGAAGAACTCCACTCTTGCACCTATTTGAAAGGTATATCCTAGGAGATACCTTAAAGGTATTTTAAGTGGGATTGAATTTATTTAGCATTACAAATGATATAGTAATGAACTAATAATTAATATATTTCTATAGCTTTTGAGATAAATAGTTTGGATCCCCTTACAAATATGCAGTTAACCTAAGTTAACCTGACTATAAATTTATACCTCAAGTGTAAAAGATACTAGTTAAATACTTGATCATTAAGTCTTAGTATAGGAAAGGTAACCTAATAATAGTAATTTAATAAAGTAAAAGACACAACATATAACTTAAGATAATAGTCAAGCCATAAGCAAACAAACATAATAATCTAGATAAGCCATTCATTAGTACATGAGCATGTCATTAAAAAAAAGTAACATAAAATTCCCATATAAATGAAAATTCAATGATACCAAGAGTCAATATCAACCTATAGTTAGTGCAGCTTTAGAGCTTCCTTAGTGAGTGGTTTTATTAGCACCTTCTCGGTGAACCTTTACCAATATAATAGTTTATCCACCCAGAGTTTTACAATTTTTGGCATGTAATATAATATCTCTCCATCTTATTCAGGAAGTTAATCCAGTAAACCATCTTCCACATAGATTGGATTGTAATGAATTTTGCAATTTTTATAGGGCACTAAGCCATACAAAAAATAGATACATAAATTTGAAACACAAGATACTGGACTTGATAGATGACAATGTTATTGATATTAGTACTTTAGTTGGGCCTCCTCAAGAAAATAAAACACAAGATAAATATTTGAAAATATTCTCAGATACCTTCCCATAACATTCTAAATAAGAGATAAAGGATGCATCAGGTGTTCACCATGCATATCATGCACATCCTCCACTGGATACATATTAGGCACCTTTAGTTGATTCACACCCTTTGACTAAAATGTTTGGTGTATACAATTACATATTTAGAACTAGACATTCAATCTCCTTCTCAGAGTAAGAGATAGTTGAGGATGATTTAGATTACCATGTACTCTTTATCATAGCTTACATTCATAATCATCCGATTCATAGTGTTCTCATAGACAATGGATCTAATGTGAAGATGTGCACTACGATATTAATATAGTATTTGAGATATTTAGATCAAGATATTTCCTTAACAAACATAGTTATCAAGAAATTTAGTGGGCATATACAAAGTTCATTGGGTGAGATTGTATTTCTTCTATATATTGGTCCAACACATTTGGCTACACCATTTACTATTGGTCAAATGCAATAGTTTTTGATAAGTTACTTGGTCAACCATGTATTCAAAAACATTAAGTAGTACCTTGTATAATTCATAGATTCATGAAATTCATTCATGCTAATGAGGTTATTACAATTGGTGGAGTTTTATATAAGTAACCGCTCCCCACTTTAAATCCATCTACTATTTTTTAGTCCCAATTTAATTCTCACCACATGTTTCAGTTTCTCCACCAGTTATAGTTCTTCCTCTAGTTTATATTTAGATATAGTTAAGGCCTTCATCTATAACATAAGGACTTTAGACACTTCCACAGAGGTCTCTTTTAGAGAAACTATAGTTTTAGAATTCTAGACAACTTCCAACTATAGTGTTCACACCTTGGCCAATATCATTAAAGTTTCATTCCTCTAAACATAGATCACATGTTCAAAGAGCTTCTCCTACTACCATATGGGTCCCTAAGAGCCCTATGGTTCCATCCACTTCTAATAGTTACAATACGACCCCATAGTTGGCTTTTACTTTAGATATTTCAAAGCGTTTACAACATACATAGCTTTTATACCTATAGTCTCAGCCCTTCCATCATGCTTCATGATCACACACAATCCCTCTCATTGATACAAGACACCATGATAAGGATTCTCTCATGAGACTCATCAATTAGTATCATTTCTTCCTAGTTGTTGCATGTACATATATTCTTTTCAATTTGTTTTACATAGTCTCCTCATAATTGATTATAAATAGCTCATATGAAAAATTCCAAAAATAATACAAAATTTCAAAATATGAAATCATAAAAATATGTCCAAATACAATAAACAATATATCATTTAAAAATATAAAAAAAACATTCCAATAATTCAAAAATGCAAAAATATTTCAATTTAATGCATAATCCATGCTATACATTTCTACTACCATGATAGACTTACATTATACTATTGTATATTATTGTTTGGTAATTTATCTACAATACCATGCTTCAATTGATCTTTTTTGAGTGTGTGTAGTGACTTCCACATCCTTGATTACTTCACTCTACCCATTAAGGAGGCATGTTAAATTTAAATTTAGGATATACATGGATATATTTACTCCTTGGGGGCATCTTCTACATGACTACATCATCTAGGTTATGTCATTCCTACACCACACATTCTAGTTTTCAGTTGATGTACATTAATTACTAGCTTACAGAGATAACTCTATCGACACTCACTAGTGTATAAAACTTGTATATTTCTTAGCATATACCTAGTCTTGTACTCCATGTCTTTCATAATTTCACTTTATGCTTTGATTAGTTAGATGTGATTGTAATTTTAATATATTAAATGAATTTCTTTATTGCTTTATGTAGTTAGATATGATTGTATTTCTTAGTTCCTATTTTATCTCTTGTATGTACCTTATAGCATTTGATAATATCCTTTGCTTCTATTATTGTGTATGCCTTAGGATATTTTCTAATATCTTTTGATTGAAATCTTCCATGTGCTTGTGGCCATCGTGCCAACCTTGCTTGTTTTTAATTATATGTGTATGAGGAATTTGAACATGATTTGTATGCTTGATTTATAGTTTGAGAGAAATGTGCCCATATCTCTTGTTTGCTTGGTCCCTTGGCTACTCTTGTATGTTTCTTACTTCTTGACTTGTGTTCTTGTTTGCTTCTTATTATTTACAATAACATGATCCACATCATGTATTTTATTAATTTCTTGGATGCCATGATGGACATCGGGCTTGATCCCTCATTAACAAATAAAAAATAAAAACTAACAACTAACAACTAACACTTCCAATCTTAGTTCAGTATATTACACATGCCATTACATTATTATAACTATCTAGGCATACCCTTATTTGATCTAACAATATCCAATACAAACCATGATATATCTTGAGACATCTTTTATATTATCATTGCTATATCATGTATTTCAAAACATAACACACTTGTAGGGCTCTTTCTTCTGAGGGAAATCATTATAGGATCCTCATTCCTACCCTAAAAAGAGGGGGAAATAATCAATGGTTTTGTCACAGAGATCAAAGATCCTTTCGGACAAAAAATAAATTCTTAAAATAATAAGAATAATAATCAGTGGTCAAACCAGATAGAATAAACTAGAAAATAGTGATGATTATAGAATAATATTTAGAATTAGCAAAGGATAATAGCACCAAACATGGACAATAGTGTCAAACACCAGGGTGTCTTATTTTTTGGCACTCTTATCAAAACAACAAAAAATCTATATTTTCTATAAATAGGTAGAAAGTTTAGCTTATCTACAGTGTTGTCAAATAAAGATTAGTGTAGATTTACTAGTTTGAGTATAGTTTTTCTCAAAGAATCTAGATATAGGGGGCATCATACATGGCATGATGGCTCTCACATCTAATTTCATAGTGGTTAGTTGGTGTAACTTCCAAATCAGAGTCTATATTATAAGCACTAGTGATTAGGGGAGAATATGTGAAGCACATTTGACTTATTTCTTGTCATTTTTATTATATTACCTAAGAGTTCCTAGTAGTTATGTGCCTTACTTCATCTACATGTAGTTGGAATCATTTTTAGTGTCTTTCATACAATCCTCACCTCCACATTCCCAAGTGGATTTCACATAATCTTACCTTTTAGTTTTATAATGGCTTTCATACAAGAATAATATCCTCCTTCCAAAGTTGGCCAAGATTAGCCTATTTTATAGGACACATTTGGTTATCCATGCCACATTGTCAAATTATAGAGCATTCATGGGCTTAAGGAGACATCTTATACGACACACACTCATACCAATATTAGTTCATAGCTTCATTTTATGGGACAATGATGGAGCCAAAAAACTATCTAGCCTTTACATTTTTAAGCCACCTACTTAGAGAGATTAGACACACAATCCAAACATCAATTAACACATACATGATCACATAGCTTCACATAGTGGGAGACAATGGAGGAAAAGGGATAGCCTTTGCATTCTAAATCCATTCTTACGGAATTGAGTACTCATCTCCATTCATGACATTATTCTTGGTATAACACATAATGAACACACATCCAACATCACTCAACATAAAAATAGGTTTTTTATTAGTTTTCATTCATGGTGAGGTGTATTTATTCATTTCTCTTCCTCTATCTCTTACCTAGATTTTATATGTTCTTTTTTTAGATACAACGTATCTAGTAAGAATTGATCTAATTTTTGTTTTATGTTTTATATTTGCACTCCATGACTTGCTCTCTCTATGCACACTTAGTATCACACAGCTTCATGGACTTTACCCTTGTAGGTGAGTTTAGTTACACCTTCTATTTTTCCTTTATATTAGTATTTTGATTTGTTTTATCATTAGAATAAAGGGTGGGGAAATGTAGTCATATAAAATGTCAATGTTGGTAGCTTGAGTGTGGCTTGTGATACCCAAACCATAGGTCCAACTTGCATGATCTTGTGGCCTTTTTATCAACCTTTTCACTAATTCTCAGTCATCCATAAACATTGAAAACCTCATTTTAGCTTAGCCAGGCTCCATTTTCTATGTTTATTCTATCCCCCAAGTCATTTACCTATAGTAAAAGAGCACCTAAGTTGGACTATAACACTAAACCCTAGGGTGTCCAATTTATAGTGATCCTATCTAATCACATTTCTAACCTAGGTGACCATTTTATTCTAGATTCCTCTTCCTCATTATGTCAACCTAGTTTGAATGCATATAACCTGTGACCAATAGATCTCTATAAAATCCCATTCAAAGTTCATCTAGAAGGGTTTTGAAATTATTTCAAAAGTAACCAAGAATACAAGCAAGACCACTAAGGCAAACTTCCCTATTCTCTACATACAACCATCTAATATAGCTACCAGTATATTCGAACCCTAAAACTAGTCCATATCCACCTCAAGCATACCCAATTTATAATTTTTTTCAACTTCATTACTTTATTGCACCAATAAAATTGAGTGGGAGGACTAAATATGGCTTTGTCCCTCTACAGAGTATTGGTATGTAAGAAGCATGCCCACACAAGGGGTGTGGATACCATTCATTACATCTTGCACACACTAACCCCTCCTCTATCTCAAAGTTTTCATTAAAGTTCAAGAATAAGGAATATATATGGTTGGATATTAAATCATCTATACAAATAGATTCATATATAGTTAAGACATGAAATTTCATAGGCAGACTAATGCAAAAACAATAGATAAAACTCAAAAAACATAGATCTCTATTACTAGTTTGGACAAGAGAAATAACACCTAAAATATAGTACCCAACCCTAAAGTGTCCTATTTTTAGTGCTCCTATCATTTCACCAAACAAAATATAGATCGTAATTTATGACAATGTCATAGTCTTGTAAAACTAGTATCATCATCTACTTCAACTATATCAGCTCAATTTTAAGATAAGTTATATTTCTCCTATTTTATTACTATTTTTAGAAAGATTTGAAGGTAAAATAAATTATATAAATTATTAATAAATTTATTTGTAAATTATTTACTGATTCAATCAACTAAAATACTTAACTAAATTAGGAATAAGAATCCAATATTCCTAAATAAGTTAAATCATTTAAAACCAAAAAACTCAAATCTATGTGACCAGTTTGGACAATAGTGATAGGACCTAAAATAGAGTGTCACACCCCGAAGTGTCTTATTTTTTGTGCTCCTATCTATTTACTGAATGAAATCTAGATCTTGATTTATGATAGTGTCCCAGTCCTACATAGTAATTACCAACTTTTTTTCTCATTCGTATCAGCCTAGTTTTAATATAAGTTATATTTTTCCTATTTTATTACTATTTTTATACATCTAGAAAGGTCAAATAAATTATACAAATTAGTACTTTATTTTTTTTTAAATTATTTAATTATTTACTCAACAAAAACCCTTAACTGAATTAGGAATAAGACTCTAATATTCCCAAATAAGTTAAATTACAAGTAAAAGAAAATGGAAATTAAAGTGAAAATAAAGATAAAATATATTTTTATTTAGAAATCAAGAAAATTTTAACTCATAGATGAAATTAAGAGCTTCCTTATTGGATTGATCTAAGATTACAAGATAATATATATTATCTTAAATTTAGTCCAATGTTGAAGATACTAAATCATTCTTTGTAAACATTATCCAAGGTCAAATGATGTTATATTTTAGTATCAATAATTTATGACAATTTTAAATAAATCATATTCCAAAAATCAATACAAACAAAAAAAAATGATCTAAATTTTCTAGATTCATTTGAATGTTTAAACATTTTAATTTAATTCATTAGTAACTAATTGGATTAAACCATTGATGTATAATACTAATTGTTAATTCTCTAATACAAAAATACAATAAACTACATAATTTACTAAATTTAGAAACATTATAATAATATTAAATTAAGATAGGGTTGGAGAGTGCCATGAAAAAATAGTAATAGTTTTGACTATGCAAAATTTATGTAGCTAAAAATTATTCTAAAATAATTTGTATATAGGGTAATACTAAAATAATGACTTATAGTTTGTTGGGAGAATTTTGCATGATGTGGATAATGATGCACTATGGCCTTATCTAGATACTATGGCCCTCTATTGAGTGAATTTATGTCTATGAGACTACTTTTCAAAAGTGACTATATATCTTTATGCATTTTTATGTCATCTATATACCTAACAAAGCAAAACTTAGTCGTAAACATCCACTAGATATTAATTATATAATAGAAATGATAAATTCTATTTACTAAGGATAGTTAGGTTTATCTCATAAACCCATTATAATTGAGCGCTACTTACATATCTCAAATGAGCCTTAAGATGATGTATCTTTCCCTCTTAGATGTGTATGTCTAATCATGAATGCAATACTATACGCTATTTCACCATTGAGTAGCCTTGACACAATAAAATGAATGATGTATTTAACTTTACAATTTTTAGATAAATCACTAATGATATAGTAATGAAGAAAATATATCTTTTGTTTATCCTTTTATGATAATAAAAATTAGAATCATCTGTTAAGAAGAATATTAATCTTAATAATTTTTGAATTCATATCAGAGGTTAATTGACATATGAGGAGGATGATGATAAGATACCATTGGTCATACAATGGATGATTAATAATGTATAAATTTGAAAATATTACACAAGTTACATTGAGATAAGTATGACTTACTTGGACAGGGTTAAAATGTATAATAAATTGTTTAGTTTTTAGTATGTATTCAATACTCCCAAAAGAGATATCAAACTACATGTAATTTTACATTATATTGTATGTGTAAAATGCTTCTTCTTTAATTAATGCAATTAGTAATCTATCTCTTGATAATTATAGATATAAATATTGAATTGTTTTAGGTGATTTAGAGTTAGCTAGATCATTCTCCTTTTGACTAAATTTTGAATTTAAATGTTTAGGGTAGACCCTTTTAATTTTCAAGTGAAAAAATATTCTTGCTTAGTGCTTGCTTGATAATGTTTAATTATCAAATACAATTATACAATTTCTTTTTAATAATATGGGACTTGTTGCATACTTAATCATTCCTTTAATATGTGAAACATATGGACTAAGCTAAAAATATAACTTGATTTTGAAGAAAAACATTCCTTGGTGTGATGAAGGGTTTGCTAGAGTTATACACCTCTTGAATTCTACACCTATACGAGTCTAATGGAATTTTACTAAAATAAATAATATTTATATAATGATATAGAGATAGTAGATTTATGATAATGTGTAGTTTAGGTAAATTTTATATAGGTGACTGATATAAAATTAGGTAGGTTAGAATTGTATAAATCACGAGGATAGGAGAAAAGGGTGTACAAGATCAACATATGTATGCACATGTCATGTAATGTTAAGGTAGGTAAATATTTACATCACCACATTTATAATACTAATGTTTAATGTATAAAATTATAATGAAAAGTGTGACGATACAACATTTTGAATAAATTATGTTTTTATTACATAATATACAATCACTATTTGTTATGAATAATAACTACATTAATAAATACTCTCCATCATGGAAAAAAAATATATATATCTTCTATAAGTATAAATATTTAAATTTTACCAAATAATTAATATAGACCTTTTCTTTAATGATTCAAAATCATAATGAATTAATTATTTGATAATTAATGTTTATATTAATACCAATTTTAATTATTTTAATATGGCCATGAGTAAGTTTAATTATATAATTAATTTATGTGTAATTTTACGTTAATATATTTAATTTATTTGAGCATTGATCCATATTTTCTATTGGCAATGTTCATGAAATCTTCCAATAATTTTACATTTAAATGAATGTTTAAATTTTAATTGTGTTTTAGGTTATTTAAGACAAAAATATGATTTGATTGTAATTGAAAAAAATTAGCGTTGATAATAATTTCAAGAATAAGGCATTGGGTGTTTCAATATGTTTTTCCTTAGTGAAAGATTGTATAAAGTGAGAAGCTGAAAATGGTGGATTAGTAAAACTACATGACAATGAAATGTACTGGAAATTTAAATATATAGGAATGTACATAATAAGAAAAGAAAATTGGAGAATGAAATTCAAGATATTTGATTTTTAATAAGATGAATTTAAATAAATAGAGGAGCATGAAAGACGAGTTATGATTTCCAGTAGTACATAATGTTTATGTTTCTATAAACTGTGAAAAAGAGGATACAGTATGGAAAAAAATATGAAAATTTTATATATGAATAACATGTTTCTTTTTAAATTGTAATATTGGATATGTTCTTATCATTTGTGAGACTAAACTTATTCTTCATGTTTACTTTGCTTTTATTCATTTATCCCTTGCACTTGTCTTTTTTTAAGAAATAAAACATCAACTAGTTTTACAAGGTTTCCTATATATTTATAATAGAAAATATTAAAAACCTATAAAAGAAAATATGTAAATAATTTATATAAATAAATAAGTAAATAAATGAGACATGGAAAATAAGTCTAATAAATTTTTTTTTCATGCATGAAAAATAAATAATAATAAAAATCATTAATCACATAAATTTAAAAAATCAACTCATGGATTATATAGACATTACACTAATTTATGAATCATTTCTCATCACTAAATGTAAAAAACATTATGAGAAAGAAAATTATTAATGACATTTAGAATCATAATACACTATATTTTCCAATGCATCAATAATAGTCATTTTCCATACCAAAACACCCCTAAGGCATATTCATCAAAGTAGCCCATCCATTCCATGTGTCAATGTAAATGATAGTAGGAATATCTAGCCATATAATTATTAGAAATAATGAATGATGAGAGTCATTGGGGTATCATCATGGAGAGTTCATCCTATTGTGCATTGCATATCAACATAAAAAATGTAAACTGATGGAATATAATAATTTTACCTTTCAATAAATATAATTATAAATCTACTTATAGATATGTATGAAATATGAAATCACGTAATATATATGTTAATTTTTAGAAAATGTCCAACAATAGAAAGCATATTTACGTCACTTTATATATTTTTTTTTTAAATTATAAAAACATATGTTCGTTCATAAACACAAAAAAATTTGCCAGTTCATAAAGACGTGGTTCTAACTAAATGTGGTCCCGTAAATTCAAATATTTTACTATCATAGGTATTCAATAAAATAATAAACTTCCATTTAGAATTTGATATCTCAGTGCATGTGAATATGATTTTTTTATTTTGGATTATTCATATGAAAATAATTTTTTTAAATCTTGATTTAGTGTTTTTATTTCTAAAAGGAAGGTCAATATTGGTTTGAAAGTATTCATTTGTAAAACTTCATAGCCCAAGAGATTGAATTTATTTCATTAATATGTATAAAAAGTGTCTCCCTATGTTGGAAATTTCATTTTCCATGACTACTTCACTCTTTTCTGGGTCATATAAGGGTTTAGGTTTGCATTTTTTATTGGTTTTCCTTGCACGAATAGAAATATGTTTTGATTTTTTTTGTTTTATGTCATAGATGATTTTATTGTTAAAAAACAAATAAATAATAAATAATAATAAACACAAATAATTTTGTGAGTTCACGAATATGTCGGTCAAGCTCAATTTTTTATCTTTAAATATAAAAATTTATTGATAGACATACTCAATGTAATATTAAATTTCCTCTTAGAAAAATATATCTCATTGCATGAAAATATATTTTTATTTAATTTTTAAGGAGTATTAATATTTTTTTAAATTCCTTCATTGGTAAAAAAATATTATTTAGGACAAAAACATTGGTTGCTTAATGAATATGTAAATTATCTTTATGTGCTACAAAATTTATTTACCATGTCCACTTTCATATTTTATTAAAATATAGCTATAAATATTTTATTTTTTTGCTGGTTTGCACTGCATTTTTTAAATTTCAATAAATATAAATAATTAAATATTACCAACATAGTTGGTTTTTCATGTGCATTAAAAAAGCTTTTTATTATCAATGTAAATATATTAATTTAGTTCATGGATGTGTCAGTATAAATCAATCTACTCTCCTTAACTTCAATGATTTTTTCTATAGATGTATTTAATGTAATATACAACTTCCTTTTATGAATCTATATTTCATTCAAAATATAATATTATTTATGTCATTATCCATTCATGTTAATATAAAATAACAAGTTTTGCATCTGTCAACATTAATTAATATTAAGCATATACTAGTAGAGGAATACTTCCATTCATCAAAAAAATGTAAGAAATATTTAACAGATTTATATTTCATATCTTCTAATGCATCACTAATGGCAATTTCTTATACCAAAACATACCTTAGGCATATTGATCTAATCAACCAATCTCTTCCACATGTCATCAAAAATAACATACACATGACAAAAATAGGAAGATGTGATTACCTATTTATTAGGAAGCAAAAATAAAACACATAAATTGGGTGGGGATATGAAATATGGAAAAATTAAAATATAATATTAGACACTTAGAAATATATATATATATATATATATATATATATATATATATATATATATATATATATATATATATATATATATATATATATATATATATATATACTTTCAATTTAATTGAATCATGTATACATGTATGGATCTAACATACTACTCTCACACATTTGTATTGTTTCCATGGGTTTGACCTTTATGATTTCATGTGATTCACCAAGAGAAAACTATTCGTTTGTGCCTAATTTATGCACTATAATATTAACACTATATCCAAATCATTAGATTAATATTCCTAACTTTTAGATGAGACAATTGTACTTTTATATACCTAAAAAATAGACTTCTTTGCCTATTTCTAAGTCATTCCCAAAATAAGGAATGCGAAATCTTAAAAATCAAGTCATCCTTAGGGATTAGGATGTACATTTTACATTTTTATGGCATGAGAAAGTAACTAATGAGTGCCATATAAATACATAATAGTTCTAATATTATTCCCTACCTATAAATCATCAAATATATATTTATACATTGTTACACTTTCAAGTAGACTACCCTATACTTTCTAATTTAGTAATTATGCTTAAGGAGAAAGACCTAGCTAAGGTTTAAGGTGCTCAATGTATGACAAACATTTTATTATATACACTAAAATGATATATTATATATTTAATTAATTAAATGAGCATAAATACATATATATTCCTAATAATTATAACTTTATGTGGTTTGAATTTCTTCTTGAAAGTATTGCATCTGTAGGCAACACCCAATTATTAATTAGGGATTGGTTGGGTTTTGCTCAACCCACCACTCTTCCATTTTTGTAAGTTTAAACTTATTTTAAAAAGTATAGATAGGGTTTTAAACATAAGGATATAGGTTAATAAATATTATTCACATAATTAGTATGTAATATCACATGTAGAGACATATTATAAGTAGGTATATTGATAATTTTTAAAATAGAATGACATTCTAAATAGATAAATATAGTATAACATAAGTTCACTCGTGTCTTGAAGAAGTGTCAATAATATTTCAGATTTGACTGAGCACATCCTTGGAAATACTTCCTAATTAGATCAAATCTTTGTCTAATTTTTAAACCTTTTCCTCACCTATATTCATTGTTATAATTGTGTTGGTTCCTAGTTGTACACCTCTTTGTCTAACAATTTGGAAAATAGGTGCTAGTTTAGAAGGAATAGGGACATTTTAGTTTTCTTTTCCTTACATACGTCCCTTACCCTTGGATTTGAAAGGGTAGGGTCTTGAAGAACATCATCTTGTTTATTTATTCTCAAACTATGTTATTTCTCTTGGGCAATTACTACATTAATTATAAGCTACATATCCTCAAGTAAAGGAATTCCCACATCATACTTCTTAATCATCATGGATCGTTAAAAATTTAAAATTTGATTGGATAATTCATATGATTTTGTTATGTAATATCACAAACAAACTTATAAAATGTGACACATACCTTTTGTAATGCAATCCAAAACTGATCCAGGGTGCTATAATTCAATAATTCTATGGAGGCAAACATTTTGGTTCAGGACATTTGACAATCAAACATAAAAATATCATCATATTAAGATGAAAACTTGGGTTCTTATTCATCTTCATCAGTTTATTCATTAATATCACAATGAGGATGGGGAGCAACCATGTGTAACACTAATCAAAATCAAGGTCACAATCTACAACATTAACTTTAGCATTGAAAATATCAGTAATTTCCTTTCCAACTCTTTTATTCTAATTTATGTAATTTCTTTCATCATTAGTAGATCTTCCCTCTATCATTATATATAATGTACAAAAGGGGTATTGCTTGTACTTGATTTGGATTTTGATTTCTCTTGTGACTTGAATATCCATGAGGCATCCCCTTCTTAACTCTAACCAACTTGTTTGACATTTCCTTTACAACAATTACAAAGGTTTTCATGGTTAACTCAAGGTTGGTTATCTTAGTGGATTACATTTTTTTAGTACTAAATAATGTTACATTATCCCATTTTTTCAAATGACTTCCCATTGAATTTATGTTATTTTAAATTTAGATGGCCATGTTGAATAACAACCTCAGATTTTCAAGATCCTTGTCCCTCAAGTAGTATATAACCTTCTTGTCAAAGCCATCACAATATTTAATGAAGTAATATGTATCACTAGGTTTGATATTTTTAAGGAGCCTAATCATAGTCTTGTTAAACCTCATATTAAAGACCTACACACACTTTTTAGGTTCTTTATGTTTCTAAATTATCCGAGAAGGAACCTATGATCATTTATATCACTCTACTAAATTTTGAAAACATTATTCATTTATTCTCATGAATCTATGCATCCATAATGAATGGAGTTGAACCACTCATGAGCATCTTCTTCCAGAATGTGCATTATTATTATTTCCCAATTGTACACCTCTTGCACTCAGCCTTGTATACTTTGATAAAATGGAAAATTAATTTTAAAAACATAAAAATATGTCATTACATTTAGGGAAATATTTAGCATCACGATGGACTAAGCGGAGACAATGATTTGAAGACACTGAAAAATATTATTGTTAGCTCCCTGATACTTCTAGCTCTACCTAAACCAAGGTGAGCGGAACTAAAGGGTAGCTTAATCACATGGATGGATACTTCAATTCAATCTTCATAGGGATTATTGGCACACGAAAACATAAATTAGACTAAAACATAACTAATTCCACACACTCAACATGAGAAGGGTTGTCATATGAAATGAATTATTGATCTAGGCCAGACCCAAGCTACTCAATATAGATGGGGATATGATTTCTACCTTCATTTTTAAATAAATTTTCTTCAATAGAGGGCCAAATAGAGACTAAAATGCTAAGATTCAAAGAAAAAATACAAACACATTTTATATATTCAATATTTATGTATTTGCAAGAAAATAACACTTAAAATATGCAATAGGGTGTATTATTTATAGGGTAAAATAGGGTATGATGAGTTAGGTAAATATAAAATAGTGGTATAGTTTTTGAAATAGCAGGAAGTTTTTCAACATACATGAGTTATTCATTTTTAAAGATGTATAAAACCAAGAAATAAGCTAAGGAAATTATTAGGAATATGTTCCATCCACTGGTATGAATATAATAAAAATATTTAAATGACTTTTGAAACCCTATAGCATACATTACAACCAAATATTTAGATGATTTTTCATATCAAATCCATAAACCTACAATGCCCTTAAGAGGTTAACAACAACATATTTCCAAATCATAATGCAGAAAGGGATTTGTAACCTAGATCTATGCCCAAAATGATAATAATTTATAAGCATTAAACTAGATATCAAATTATCAGAGCTTGTAAAATATATAATTGCATTTCATCAATAGGAAAGAGTATAAATCATATCAATTTTCCATTATATTTAAAATAAATCTTACATACATCATTTTTTGAGAATGCTACCATGGGATAAAGCATGGTGAGTTTGTTATGTTGATATGGGAGACATAGACAATGCTCTTGAAGCTTGATAATTATTATACAACTAAAACCACCTTAGCAAGAGAGACAAAATTCACACACAATATGGATCCCAAATTTTGAAAAAGCCTAGACCTAGAAAAAATAACAACCAATAATAACCTTCAAAAATAGGACAAACCATCATTTTATAAAAAATACTCACCTTATTTAGTCCAATAATATTTTTTTCAATTTACAATATTACAAATTTCCAGTCATCTCTCTAAGTTCTATCAAGAAACTGCAGCTAGAATATGCTCCTTGTCATGCCTAGAATCTTCATGTCTTTGCAAGGAAAATGATTCTTTTAACTAGATCTCAATGCAATGATGAATATTTGTCAACAAAACCATTTCTCTCCTTGGTTGGAAATGTATTTCATCTAGGTTTGAGAGAGAAAATCACCTTTAGATCCAAACAAACTCTTTATCTTCTTGTGAATCTTTTTGGCCATACATTTTCTACTAATTTGTATAGCTAGAAACCTCTGTGTAGCTGCCCTTCCTCTTGTGCATGCCAAATAACACCAATGGTGTTGTAATGATAGCATTTGAATACTCCATATCTATGGTCATTTAAAAGATATACTTAAAATGGCCAAACTTGGCATTTCAAACCTTGCAACATTCCTTCAATGGAGTTCTTTAAGACAATCAAAAGATTATAAATGGAAAGACTTAGTTTATTTTTACCTTTTTTTTTTTCACTTCAATATGGTTTTTTCCATATTTTATTTCTACAATTTGAATTTCTAGAGTTGAAAGCATAAATTTATGGAGCTTAAGTGCATTATTTTTCACCTTTTATCCTTATGATGAACTTTCATGCCCATTTACAATTTATTTTTTCCTTTGTAGGATAAGAATCTATAGCTCATCAACACATTTTCAACTTCCAGTTTGGAGTTACACTTCCCCTCAAAAGCTCCCTCATATACATGGGAACTTTAAGCATAATATTAAATTTTTAATTTAACAACTTACAATTTGTATTTGTAATTCCCCTTAAAAGTTACCTCATGAACATGGGAACTTCAAGTGTAGTTTACAATTGGCAATTTTACAAATTACAATCTACAGTTGTAATTTCCCTTAAAATTTCCATTACTAGACTTAGGAACTTCAATTACAATTTACAATTTTCAAAATTGCAGAATTGTAATTAGCTTCAAATTTTGGCTTTGACTTTATGTTGATCAACAGGTTTGGGAGATCCAAGTATAATTTGTAATTTGAACATTTATAAAAATCCAAAATTACATTCCTCTTTGAAATCTCTTATATATCTCCATTTGAATTGAATTTTATTTTGATAAGTTGAATACCAAGATTGGGAATTTAGACTTCATAATGCAACTTGCATTTTGAAAACTTATTTTTTACATGTTTTTTCCCACTTGAGAACTCCACCTAGTCAACCATTCAACTTGGTTTGGAAAAGTAGCATGCAAAAGATCCTTCTAGAAGCCAATTATTTATCTATATCCATTATTTGTTTCTCTATTTTCTTCTTCCTAGCTTCATCCAAAACTATTGAAGGATCATCAGAAAAATTCTACTATCCCTAAGTAGCAAAACCCAAAAAGAACTAAAAGTTATGAGTTAGATCTTTCCCAGACTTTATCATCACAAAGATTCTACTAGAAGTTATTTTGCCTTCCTAATATATACCTTGAATAAATTATTTTAATCCTTAAATTTTCTAATGTGTGTCAAACTAAGGAAAGGCACACACTTTTAATTAATAGGACAACCAAAGTTGATGGGAGCATGTTTTAAAATAGGTTATATATGCATATCTATTTTTGGAAAATTAGCCCTTAAAATTGGTCTGTTGATAATTAAACCCTCAAATACTTCATTAAGATCTACATTTAATATTACAATGAAGGATTTATCAAAGGGATAATTACCATTAATTTTTTCTAGAGAGACAAGAAGATATCCAATGGAAGGGTTTTTACTCTACAAACTAAAATTAATACCATCTCCTAAATAAATTTGAATACTTCCATACTGGTCAGCAATAGACAATAATATATATTGAACTATTCTTCCTATTTGATGAGGAGCTTGAAGTTGCATCAGAATAAAAGATAATACTCTAGGTGTACACGTATTGGAGCTTATCGCCTATTACATCTTCTTTTAAAAGACACTTCCAAAACTATAAAGATGACCATAAATAATTCCATGAGTAGCTAAAAATTCAATTATTTTTCTTACTAATATATCCCATTTATAAGCAATATAATCATCCTTCCTTCTAGCTATAAATGATAGTAATGTTGGATATAACTCTTTCTCTATTTATTTATTTTGATAATCAAGGCATATTTTTATTGCTCACATTTGGTACAATCTCACCTTCAGTGTGCAAAAAAATTGAATGACACTTAAAGAATCAATGTAAATTATAAAAAATAAACTGAGATCTATTACAAAACCCACACCAAACATTACTAAAAATCACTAGCACATCCTTCTCCCAAGTAGGCCAAGGACAGTAAAAGTTAGCACAAAATATTTAAATAGATTCATTACAACCTTCAAACCCAATAATAAACCTAGAAACATATGAAATATAACATGAGGAAGAGAATATATCTCATGAAAATCCTTTTCCACAAATAGTGTCATCAGAATCTCCCTTATACTTGGTGGAAAAAGGCCACTGCACTTGTATTATCGAAGAGTCCCAAGCTTAATTTCCTTGATAAAATCAAATAGAGAAGAACAAGTCATAGATACATGTTTGGGTAAAAGGTAATGATTTTTCTCCACATGGTCAATCAAATGATGGAATGGTTGAATTAGATATTAGATTTTCCCTAAGTTGATCTCCACTTTTTGTAACTAAAATTGAAATATCAACACCATAATTTTCATCCTTCTTCTCATCTAATGTTTCTAATTCATCATTTTGCTTAGTTGTTCTTCCATTCATCCATTTTTGAGAAGACAAAGGCAGTCTATCTAAAATTTTAGTATTTGAATTCATATCCTTAGTAGCAACATACTCCTCCCACTGCATGAGTCAAATAGATGAAATAACATTTTGAACATTTATTTAAATGAATCATAATTTGTAGGAGACATGTGTACATAAATTTTTCATTTGTGTAGGATTTAAAATATATATTTTTTCGTAGGCACACTTCACCATGTTATGAGCTTGAAAATATTACTTAAAATTTATATGTTAGAAAATTACACTTCAATTTTTTTTATAGCATCATCTCTTTCATTGAGATCTAGAGATCAAATTACATTTTTCAACTTATCAAAAATGGAAATTTTTATCTTTTTTTCAATTCACTAATATGCTTCGACAAGGTGATTATTTCAGGTGTGGGAGACTTACAGGAAACTTACAGTGTGTATTTTTAAGAATTCCATTTTATACATGCATTTATTGCTATAAATTTCCACCAACCTTTCTATGTTTCACATTGTCCTCTTTATCACCACGGGTTTCAAGGATTAGGAGGAATATTATAAATTTACAATTTAAAAAGTTGTATTTGCATTATTAGTCTCCACTAACCATTTGACATGGGCCCATGCATTAAAACTTTCAATAAAACTTTGTCTTATTCTTTGACATTTTCACATAGCAACTCTTTTAGGGTGTGAATTTTAATATTAATTTCAAACCTTATTCTAACATGGCACTCCTACACATTATTACTACTTTCTTTATTATTTAAAACATTCACCTTATTTAAATATTATTTTCACATGGGCAAACTGTGTCCATAATATGGCTTAAGACTTTGTTATTTTGACTCCATTTCGTAACATGTGGGCATAAGGACTTCCACGTGGACTCCCTCCTCAAATTTCTTTCATTAATTATTACATGGACCTTTCATTGAGTTTTAATATACTCATGGCCTCAATCAAGCTAAAACCTTTTCCTCACACTACACCTAGCTATAAACTTCCATGTGGACATCACTTATGTAGTGAGTTTTGGGAGTCTATTAAAATTTTTAAAATTATATATTTAATAACTGAATTTTGAAACATTATTCTCCCATTGATATCTCCACCATAGTCTTTCTAACACCTTACAAATTTTGAATCTTTAATTTAACCCTAAAACTTCTTTTGGGATCCCATTTTCATCATACACTCTACAAGCTTATTAAAACTCAAAGACATTAATCATTAATCAAAATCAAGAATTCACTGGCATTTTTTATGACATGAACATGAGAGTGAGGTGTTTATAATTTGATTTTAGAGGTGGATATTTAT
Source organism: Torreya grandis (assembly GCA_037957365.1). Classification (NCBI taxonomy): domain Eukaryota; kingdom Viridiplantae; phylum Streptophyta; class Pinopsida; order Cupressales; family Taxaceae; genus Torreya; species Torreya grandis. Next base: position 1,675,589 of record JARHVA010002710.1, on the reverse strand, counting down.
AACCTGGGTGAATACTTGGAGACAAGAGGTAATATTTAAATATTCAAGGATTAATATCTCTTGTAATTTTGGGCAGTCAAACTGACTGTAGGTTTATAAAAAACCCTATAAAATAAGACTAGTTCCCAATCCATTGGTCTATAGAGTCAACACTAAAGTAATTTACTATTAAACACATGAAAACTCAATGAAAGAAGGGTAGATCAACAAAAATAAATCGGGAGGATCTAAAAGGAACACACAATAAAAAAAATATGAAGGGGATTATACAAGTAAGGCCCAATAGATAAGGGAAATAAAAAACAAAACAATAAAACTATATATTATACATTATTATACATAGTTATGGACTTCATCAAGGAAATCTTTTAGATGTCTACAATTAACTAGTGGCTCTGGTATATCATCATCCCTTAATTTGTTTAACTTTCCTAGTATCTTAGTGGCTAAAATGAAGTTAATAAATCTATGCATTTTCTTGAAAGGTTTTGTTCTAAGATGTAATAGGATGATGGGTTGAAACAAATACTTTCTACATGATTTCAAATCTGGATAATACCAAGACAAGAAATCTTGGGGATTCTTTAATAACTGCATGTAAGCTTATTTTCTAGCTGGATTGAAATGATTAACAAGCATGAGTGCCTAATTATTATCAATGTCATTCATGTACTTGAAGGAAAAATTGAAAGAAAACTTAAAAAATTTACCATTAAGGGCATAAAACACAACCCCAACTCCATTTCCATGATTGGAACAAGCCTCGCTAAATGAGATTTCCCAAACAACACCTTCCTTGTCAAAACTAGAATCAAGAACAACTAGGTATTAAAAAATACCCACATTTAAAACAAATTTACCCAGATCCATATCCATGTACAACACTTCATTTAGGAGACATTTTAGATCTTCAAGTACATGAAACATCTTTGGCTCTCTATGAAGTTGGACCATCTTACCTTTAAAAGGAATGGTGGCCTAATAAAGCTCATTTTCATACATCCACCCATGTCACTAGCCCATTTTCATAATATCATCATCCCCCACTTAGGTAGGTATTCAAAAAATACCACATCCATATTCATATATTTACCTAGATGTACTATCAAATGCACCATTAATTCTTCGACATGTGTAACAACTGGTACCACACATAAGTCCATAGAATATAAATTACCAAAGGCTGATGTAATTATCACTCCAAACTCATTTAAGACATGTAGGGGATTCATGTTAAAAGAGCCTCTAAAATCAAACATGCAATTATGAATAATCAGACCATTAATCAACAAGGTTGTGTAAAATGGATTCACATTTAGCTAAATTTCTATCGATGCAGTTCCAAAATAAAACTATAGAGTTGGCTTAATAACTTTGTCTTATTATTCATAATTATTCCAAAATGTTTGGGGTGATGTCATCTTATTTTTAGTTGTACTCTCACCAAATTCCAAACATTTAAATGCCCTTTTCCTATGTTTAGGTATTATTAATAACTCAAAAAATACCATGATGAGTTTCAATTGGCTCAACACTTTGGAGCTATCACACACATTATACTGAGGAAGAGGAGTATTAGGTGGAAGGGTGACAACACCTTTAGCTAGAATACAAATGTTTAATATCAAGGGTGAAATAGAATGGCATAAATTTTCACTTTTAATATGAATTTTCAAGTGTGGGTTTCCTCTATCATCATTCATACCCTTATGGATACTAGACAACAAACGTACTCTATCCTTGGATGGAACATCTCTTTTTTTAACAATTTTTTAAGAAGGTGCTAGTTTATAAAGATTAAGGACTATTGTAGTTTTCATAATTTCCTTACTTGCATCCCCTACCCTTGGATTTACAAGGGTGGTTTCTTTAGGAGCATCACCTTAATACCTGCTTCTTAAGCTATATTATTTCTCTTGGATAACTATTGTATTAATTTGTAGCTACCTATCTTTAACTAAAGGAATCCCCCCATTATATTTCTTAATCATTATTGAATGTAAGAATTTAAAATTATGATTAGGCAATTCATATGCTTGTGTCATGTTAAAAATCACAGGCAAAATCATAAGTTTGGACACAACTTTTTTTACTAAACTCTAAAACTGATCAACAGTGGTAGCACTCAACAATTCCATGGAAGAAAATATTTTACTTTAGGAGACTTGACAATCCAACATCAAAATCTCATCACCATCAGATGCAAACTTAGGTTCCTCTACATATTCATCAATTCATTTAGTAGTATCACATGGAGGTTGTGGAAGGAAACATTAATCACACAAATAAATGTAAAATTCACAACCTAAAACATTCACTTTGACATTCAATATATTAGGAACTTCCTTTCTAACTCCTCTATTGTAATTTCTATCTTTTATTTCAACATAGGCAGGCCTTTTCCCTCTATTATTATCTCTAATGTGGAAAGTAGGCCTCCCTTATGATTTATTCTAACTCAAATCTCTCTCCTAAGTTGTAGACCCATGAAAAATCCCCTTATTATCTATATCTATCTTATGGGACATCTCCTTCATAGCAAAATCCTAGGTCATAATAGTTTCCTCAAGGTTGGATACCTTAATGGACTACATCTTTTTAAGATTAACTAATTTCACATTAGTACACTTATTCAAAGGATTATCCATAGCCTTTATGTTGTTCTTAATTTTGATAACCATACTAAATTCCAATCTCAAGTTCATGGGAGCCTTATCTCTCAAGTATTAGGTAGCCTTATTATCAAATGCATCAAAATATTTAATCAAGCAAGTTGTATCACTTTGCCTAATATTTTTAGGTAGCCTCATCATAGTTTTGTTAAACCTTGTATTGAGATATTTCACACACTCATTATGGTTCTTCTTAATGTTTTCATATTCTTATGAAATAAACCTTAGATTAATCCTATTACACACTAAATTTTGAAAACATTTTTTCTTTTCTTCTAATGAATCAATGAATCGATGGGGAATGGAATTGAACCACTCATTAGCATCTTATTTTAGTGTGTGAAAAAAAAAAATTAATGCAAACATACTCATGCTCAACCTTATAATAATCATTGATAATGTCAAAAGATCAAAAATTTTGATCACCATTCACTACATTATTCCCTTGGAACTGAAGAAGGTGGTTCCTTCAATTAGAATTTCATTGGGGTACCATTCTATTGCATCAAAATTAAGTGGTATAATTCTAGGAATAATAAATGTAGGATTTTCATTCTCATCCTAATCCCTATGCCTCATGATTGGTTCAATGGAGGGTTCAAGATAAAATGGCAAAGTGTTATGAGGCGATGAGTGAGGTGGACTTTGTGGATCAAACATAAGAGGAGATTCAGCTGGTTAGGAAGGTGTTGGGTAATAAATTATGCTATAATTTTCTAAATGATCAAAATAACTATGATAACATTCAAAAATAGGAAGTTTAAAAAATAAAAGTGTACGTGTACCAATATCTTGATAATCCAAAAACACCTTTAAAGCTAAACTTTGTCCTTCAATTGGCCTCCAAACTTGTCTCCTTCTTCTTTGATGAATACTTAAGGGTGAGACAAGTTATTTTGATGAGTTTCATTCAAAATATGATATTAGTCCTTCCATATTTAAAATCAAATGACCATTCATAGCTAAATGAAGATATTGAAAAATATTCACTAATCTTCCTTGGAGCTAGATGATATATTAGAGTCACCATTAGAAGCAAACTTATAAAATATAATGGTTAACAAAATTATTGTGATAGATAGTAAAATCACATTTGCTTAAAATTAATGATGATATATAAGGAAAAATATACTAAAAATCTAGATTTGTTTTAAAAAGGATAAGAAACATTAGAAAATGAAAAAGTTACAGACCTTTACAATAAATCAACATATGTCAATTTACCAAATGTGTCAAATTTTTGGCAACATCCCAAATGGAGTGATTAACTTATTGACAATAAAAAGTAGTAAATCAATAAATAATAAGTAGAGAAATTTTGAATCCTAAAGTTATACATCTATATATCAGAGTGTATGGTAACATGGGTGATAGGAATTGTCCCCATCAATGGCATCAATTTGGTGTTATTTCCTAATTGTATACCTCTTTCTCTCAGCCTTACACATTTTGATAAAATGGAAAATGAAGAAAAAACTATAAATAGGTCATTATATCTAGGTAAGGTTTTAGCATCAAGATGGACTGAATGTAGACAATGACTAAAAGACAATGACAAAGGGTATGGTGACCTCCCTGATACTTTTGGGTCTTCCTGAACCAAGGTAAGATGACCTATGGGTTATCTTTCTCACATGGATGGATACGAAAACTAAACATCCATAGGGATTAATGGCACACAAAGACACAAATTAGACTAGAACATAACCAATTTTTCACACTCCACCTGGGGAGGGTTATCACACTGAATAAACAAATGCTCTAGGATAGACACAAGATACTAAAGATAGATAGGGATATGATTGTAACCTTCGTTTATAAAGAAATTTTCAAAAAAAAAAGTGAAAAATAGAATATTGTAATGCTAGGATTCAAAACACAAAATACAAACACATTTTATTTATGTATATTTATGAATTTTTAAGCAAATAACACTTCATATATGAAATAGGGTATATTATTTGAAGGGTAGAATATGGTAGGATGACTTAGGTAAATATAAAATATTGGTGTGGTGGTGTAGTTTTTTAAACACCATGAATTATTTTAAAAAACATGAAATCATTCATTAGCAAATATGTATAAAATTGATAAGCAATCTAATGAAATAATTATGAATAGTTTGTATCCATTGGTGCCAATACAATGAAAATTATTTAGACAAATTTTAAAACCCTACAACTTATACTAGAACTAGAGATTTAGATTTTGTTTCCTATCATATCCATAAACCCAAGGTTTCATTAAGAGGTTATCAACAACATATTTCCAAATCACAATGTTAAAATGGGTTTATAACCTAGATATATGCCCAAGATGACAACCATTCATAAGCATAAAACTAAATATCTAATAAAATAAAGCTTGTAAAAAATATTATTTCATTTAATTAATAGGCAAGAGTAAAAAACACATCTATTTTCCATTATCTTGAAAATAAATCTAACACACATCATTGTTTCAGAATGCTGCCTTGGGGAAAAACATGGTGAGTTTGCTCTTCTAATAGGGAAGACATAGACAATGCTCTCAGACCTTACTAATGGCTACACAATTACAACCACCATAGTAAGAGAGACAAAATGCACATATAGGAAGGATCCCATAAATTTGAGAGATCCTAGACCTAGAAATAATAAAAACCAACAATAACCTTTGAAAAGAAGATAAACCCTCTTTTTATACAAATTTATCACCCCATTTTATTTAGGAATACATTTTGAAATTTACAATATTTCAAAATTAAAGTTATCTCTCAAAGTTATACCAAGATTATCCAACTAAAATATGCTCCTTGTCATGCCTAGAATCTTCATGCCTTTACAAGTAAAATGATTCTTGTAACTACCTCTCTATGTAATAATGAATATTTTTAAATCAGACCTCTGCTCTCCTTAGATGGAAATGCATTTCAGCTATGTTTGAGGGAAAATATTCCCTTGAGAGCCAAACAAACTAGTTTTATTCTTATAAAACCACATGGCCATGCCTTTGATGACTCATTTGCACATCCGGAAATCTCTAGATAGTTTTCCTTCCTTTTGTGAATACCAAAGAACATCCATAGATTTATAATGATGGAAATAAAATACTCTAGATCCATTATCATTTGAATGATATTCTTGAAATGGCCCACCTTGTCCTGGAAAACCCTGCAACACTCTTTCCATGTAGTTCTTCAACATAAGAAAAACATTAGAAATGGAAAGACTTAGTTCATTTTTACCTTTCCTTTTACACTTTAATGTGATTTTTTACATGTTTCCTTTTTTCACTTTGACATTTTAGGGTTACACCAAATGTTTATTGAGCTTAAGTGTATTATTTTTCACATTTTATCCATATGAGGAACTTTGGGTTCCCTTTGAAATTTTGCACATCCTTTGTATGAAGGGAATCCAAAACTCACCAACACATTTGTAACATGTAACTTGGTTTGTCATTACCCTCAAAAGTTCCCTCATTGACTTCAGAACTTCAAGCATAGTTTTCAATTTACAATTTCAAAACTTGCAATCTACAGTTGTAATTCCCATAAAAAGTTCCCTCACTAACTTCAAAACTTCAATCAAAATTTACAATTTGTAGTTTCCTAACTTGTAAACTACAATGATAATTTGACTAAAAATTTCCCCTACATACTTGGGAAATTCAAGTGCAATTTACAATTTGAAGAAATATAAAATTGCAATTGGAATTGAAAGTTTCACTTGGAACTGGGACCTCATGTTATCTTTATGTTGATTGACAAGTTTTAGAAATTTGGGTGTATTTTACACATTAACAAAAATGCAAAAATGTATCCCTTTTTGAAATCTCCCATAGCCCTCCATTTGAGTTGAAATTTATTATGCTAAGTTCACTAATTGGATTAGGAAGTTGGGCTTCATAATACAACTTGCAATTTGATTTTTTTTTTTGTATTTTGTTTGTCCACTTGTGAACTCTGCGTGGCCAACCATTCAACCTAGTTTTGAAATGTAACATGTATAAGATATTTCAATAAGCCAACTCTTTCTCTATATCCATTATTTTCTTCTATATTTTCTCCTTTCGGGATTCATTCCAACCAATTGAAGGTTCATCAAAAAGATTCTTCCATCCCTAAGTATAAAAACCCAAAATGAACCAAAAGTTGTGAATTGAAAATTTCATAGACTTTATCATCTCAAAGAGTTTACTAGTAGCTAATGGTTATCCATAATATATACAATGAAGAAATTATTGGAAGACTTCAAGATTGCTAAGGCATGTCAAACTAAGCAAAGACATGTCTATTGCAATAAGAAGACCACCAAAGTTAATGGGAGTATTTTTAAAATGGTTTATATATGCATATCAATTTTTGGTAGATTATCCCATGAAAGTGGCTTGTTGACAATTAAACCCTTAAATCCTTCCTTAGGATTTGAATCTACTATTACAATGAAGGAGTTCTCAAAGAGATAATTACCATGAAGTTCTTTTGAAGAGAAAATAAGACATCCAATGGTATGCTTTTCAATTTAGAAACTAAAATTATTTCCATCTCTTGAATCAATTTGATTGCTTCCATATTAGCCAACAGTACATAGTAAAATATCTTGAACTAGTTTTCCTCTTTGACGAGGATTCTAAATTTATAACAAAATAAAAGATAATAATTTTGGTGTACATGTATTGTAGTTTTTCCCCTACTACATCTTGTTCCAAATGACACCTCTAAAGCTATAAACATTCCCAAAAACACTTCCATGAGTAGATAAAAATTCAATTAATTTTTTTTACTGAAATATCCCCTTTATAAGTAATGTGTTCATCCTTCCTTCTAGCTAGAAATAATAGTAATGTTGGATACAAGACTTTGTCCATTTATTTCTATTTATAATGAAGGAGTATCTTGAGCACTTGCATTTGGTGCAATTTCACCTTTGGTGTGCAAAAAAATTGCATAAAGGTTAAAGAAGTGATGTACTTCATGAAAATAAATTAAGATATCTTTCAAAACCCAAACCAATCATTACTAAAAAAACTAATAAATAGTTCTCCCAATTAGGTCTGAGATGGTCAATATTAACATAAGATGTTTCAACAGATTTAATATAGGCTTCAAGCCCAGGAATCAACATGTAAACTATATAAATTATAACATGAGGATTATTATTAGTCTCATGAAAATCCCTATTCAGAAATGGTGGCCTCGAAGGCTCCATCGTACTTGGTAGAAAAGGATTAATGTGCTTATTCTCTCTAATATTCTCAATCTTAAATTCCTTAATAAAATCAAATAGAGAAGAGCAGGTCATAGATACTTATTTCGGTAAATATTAATGAGTTTTCTCCACATGGTCAATTAACATCACTAATGGAAAGGTTGCATTAGATCTTAGAATTCCCCTATGTTGATCTCTATCTTATGCAAATAAAAATGAAATATC
>JARHVA010002710.1:1645000-1662500 GCA_037957365.1 Torreya grandis | reverse complement strand
AGCTCATGCCTTGCAAGGAAATAATTATGGTCATTGCCTACACATGTCATGACAAAGATTGATTAAAAGACCCTTGATCTCCTTAGATCAAAATTTGTTGCTCTTAAGCATGAGGGAGAATATTCACCTGGGAGGAAAAAAAATTCTTGTCCTAATGTGTAGCTTATTTGTATTACCTTAAACTAATCATTTTCCCATCTACACAGTTGTCCTTCTCCTTGTGCAAGCCAAATAATACCCCTTGCTTTGTAATGATGGCATTAAAATGCTCTAGCTATGATAGAAGCAATGCAAGATCCATGGCCATTTGAAAAATATCCTTCCAATGGCCCATTTTGGTTTCAAAATCCCTATACAAAATTTCTTCCAAGGAAGTCTTCGACAATGACCAAACATTGAAAAATACAATACTTAATTCATTTTAACCTTTTTCCGTTTGAGTTTCTAGTGCCTTCTTTCCTTTCCATTTTGATTTTGACTTTTTAAGGTTTCCACCAAACTTATATGCATTTTTTACTCTTTCTTGCCTTATGCAAGACTTTATCCCCTTTTTGAAATTTTGCACCCTCTTGGCCTAGTGGGATTTCGAACCCTAGGTGCAACTTTGTAAGTTGGTATAAATCTGGAGGTCTACTGCACATTTTCAATTTGCAAATTTACAACTTGTAATATAATGTTATTGTTCTGCCTAAAAGTTCTGCTACGGATTTGGGAACTTCAAATGCAATTTACAAATTGCAAAATGTAAATTTTTATTCGGCATGAAAATTTTCTCTTTGCTTGACTCCTATTGACCAGCAGGTTTTAGACATTGGAATGCACATTTCAATTTACAACCTCAATGTTAGAAAAGTGTTGTTGCATCTCCGCTAGAAATGGCTGCTACATCTTTTGAATATTCTTCATGTTCTCCTCACTATTCTTAGCCAAAATTTTCTTTTTTTCAAGGGAGTCTCTTTCTGGAGTTGAATTATGGAAAAATACATTAGCAGCTATCACAACTTCTTCTAGCATATCCAAGTGTAATCATAAGCCAATCTCATAAAATGTTGATAGCAAAGCTGCATAATCCCCCTCAGCACTAGCCAGCAACATCTTCGCTAATTCCTGCTTCGTATTACTTGAGATTGATTTTTTCAGTCCAAAATATAGTACAATTGGTCGAAAAGGGGGTTGATTTCCAACAAGGAAATTCCTAGGATGACGATTCCCATGAAAAAAGAAAAACCATCAACATATATTTGATGTGCACAAGCACGTGCAATCAACTTCTGCAATAACTTCCTTGTCTACACCTCAGTATTTAAAGTCTACTGTATCATTTAATCGTCCCCCATCCATGTACTCCAAGATAATAACATATTTTGATGACTGGATCACTTCAGAAATAAGCACATCCACATGATTACCAGAACTATCACTCTGTTCTATCTGATAATCAAGGTTTAACTTTCATATTGATTTCAAAGCTGCTAAAATAATCTTATATCTCATTTCAGGTATTACCGGTTGCCTAATGGAGGTAGATCCCGAATAAGCCCAATGGCGAGGATGGGGCATGGAAAAAAGGATTCAGAGACAGTAACATGATGGCATTTGAGCTCTGCAGTTGTTAGTGCAATTGTTCTTATGGAATCTCAGCTGGGGAAGCCATTGTAGGAAGATAGTCTACTTTTGGCATCAACTTTAATCTGCTCCCCTTTGACATACCTATAACACCACATATTTACTTCTATCATATTCTTTGATTGATTCATGCAGCTCCACCTGACATATTGTTCTCAGATGGCCACTACTCAGAATGTTAACACGTGCCCTCAATGGTTTCTTGGATCTTCGTGCTCGACGGGTTCAACGAAGTCAACAGCACATTACAATTTATAAATTTACTTTCTCACCTCATTTCTCTACCATCGGGTTATTCCTTCCAATGTCGTCTACACTCATCCAACGGGCTTTGGGGATCGCGATGCAATCTATAAATTGCAATTAAAGAGTTACTTTTGATATTATTTTTCCCGCTGGCTATTGCCTTCCATCCTGTAGACCACGGGGCTGGGCATACAAAATATAATTTACAAATTCAAAAAGTGCATTTGGCACGTTGTTTTATTACCCAGAATATCCGCCAGGCTTTGGAACTTTACCCACAGTTTGCAATTTTTCAAATTGAAAAGTTTTTTTTTTGCATGTGCTTTCCCCGCCAAAAGTCCCGCGGAATATCTCACTTGCAATTTGCAATATTGCAAACTTGCATTCAGCATTGAAAATTCCACGGTTCGCGCTTATTCGTAGACCTTTCCACATAGGCACTTCCACTTGTGGTGTGGGCTTTTCATAAAATTCACTCAATCGCACATGGACCTCCACGTGGGCATCAATTGCCCTTCATTGTGAACCTTTGAATAATTTACATTGTTTTTTGTATTTACGTGGCCTCTTCAAACTCACACTGCACCCAACTGTAAATGTCCACGTGGACTACCTTCGTTGCTTGTTTGTATTTTGAATCTTGCCATTTGACTTGTTATCCCCGTTGTTGCACATGTTACTTTCGAAACTTGGCATGCAAAATGCAATTTGCAAGTTTGAAAATTTTATTTTTGGCGATGGATCTCTGCCATATATTCCCACGAGTTTGAGAGATAACTTTCACTTTATAACTTCAAATTTTAATAATTGCCTTTTGTACATTGTTTCTCCGCCTCATAATCCCGTGGACCTTTGCACTCTACGTGCAATTTTCAAATTGCAAATTTGCATACTCCTCAAAATATTTTGCTGACTTCGAATTTTCATGGATCCTACAATCCAAAACTTTTTATAAAGCATGAAAACATTAGATGTTAGCCTGAAACTAGGATTTCACAGTGTTTTCACAAAGCAATTGTAAAAGTGAGGTTTGTATGACTTGATCGTAGAGGTGGAGTTTTGTTCTAGCTACACTTTTATGGATTAGGGGCAATCATTTAGATATTTCAGGCACTCATTCTTTGAAAAACAATGCACAAATTGCTTAGTGCATGTTTGGGCACTAATAGACTCTGCAACCCATAACTCATTATAAGGCATGAAAACGTTAGATGTTAAATTGAAACCAGGATCTCACAGGGTTTTCATAAAGCATTGTAAGAGCGGGGTTTTCATGACTTGATTACAGAAGTGAAGTTTTTTCGGGTACACTTTTGTGAATTGGAGGTAATAGTTTAGACATTTCATGCAATCATTCTTCAAGAAAAAGGGCATAAATTACTTAGTGCAAGTTTGAGCACTAACAAATTGCATTAAGTAATAATCATGCAAAGTATCTTAACCCCTTAGGTCATTTATATTTATAGTAAATGAAATTTTCAAAAATATTATTTTACCTTTTACATTCAGATCATTATTTTTTTTTTGACTTTATATAATTTTAATGGTTTCTTTATTTTTATTTTTTATCTTGTTCACTTTCACATAATCAATATAAGAAAAAATATATTGGTGAACCCAAACATTGGATAAAACATAGCTAAACCCTAAGATTTTCTTTATGGTTTCATCCTTCATTCTATGCTTTTCAAATATCTATATTTAAACATGACTTTCATACCCAATTTCAAAATAAAATCATCATTATGTAATGTAATTATACAAAATACAAAATAATCTTATAAATAATTGTAAGAGATCTTTTGTCTCATAGTAATAGATGAATAATTTAAATAAAAAGCTAAATAGTCTTCTTAGAAGCTCAATTGAATAAGCATAGTTTTTATTTTAAATAATTTAATCTCTCTTAATTCATCTGAATTATCATTCATTTTTAATACCATTATTATTGGCATGATATTGTTATCATAGGAAAATCTTTATCATGTTTTTTGTTTGCTCCATTAATCCCTCTTTTCTACATATTTTAATTTTTGGACAAACAACATACATTCAAACTCGTCTTGTTCACTGAAATTAGAATGCAATTTTTTTATAAGGGTAGATGTTTCACCAAAAAGTAACTATGTTTGGTGCATTGAAGACTATAATTTTATGAAGCATTTTGGTAGTTTGTTGTTCCATATTCAAACCTACATGATAGCATATAAATAGACATTTAATCATACTTAGCCTTCACCTAGAAAGTCTTCATATTATTTTCACCAAGTGGATTCTTGGTGTTGATTTAAGATGAATTTAATTAAAACTATGTTAAACTATTATGTCATACTTAAATGAGTTTTGGTGGATACTTGGAGTGTATTTCAAGTAATGAATTATGCACTTTTCACATGTCTTGTTAGCTAGTAGCAAACATATGGTGTGAACCCATATAAAAGTTATGGAAGATTCATTTTTTTAGATGTTAAATAATAAAATTTCCCAGAAATACATTTTTTCTCTTTAACGTCACCTTCCTTCTTCAATATTGAAAATACTAAGTTTCATTTATTATTTTTTGAATTTTTTATTATTCTTTATGTTTTTAAACTTTAAAACAAAAATATATATTATTTTTAACCCATATAAAAGTTATGGAAGATTCATTTTTTAGATGTTAAATAATAAAATTTCCCAGAAATACATTTTTTCTCTTTAACATCAACTTCCTTCTTCAAGCTTCAAAATACTAAATTTTATTTATTATTTTTTGAATTTTAACTTATCTTTTATGTTTTTAAACTTTAAAACAAAAATATATATTATTTTTATTTAGAGGATATTAAAATAAGGGAATAATATACATTTTTTTGGATGTATTCAAACACAACAAATAAGTCATTTTTAAAATCAATTTATTATTTTTTAAATCGATAAAATTTAGGAAATAATAAAAAAATTTAAACATAAACAAAATTACAATGTTAAATATCAATAGTCAGGTTCACACCTATAAGTTAAGTCATTGAAATCAATCTCATAATCTTATAGCATAGGCGATAGCTACAATAACCGTATTCATGACATCATCTAGGACAAATTTAAAAGGAGATGTAAGGAAAATTTTCTTTTTCCCATTCTCTTCTTTACCCATTCATGACTAACTAAAGAATTAAATCTCAAATGAAAGAGTAGTGAAAGTATATATGATTACTATTATGATGTACAAGGAATTATCTCTTGTGACTGTCATAGATAGATTTAGTCATTTTCACCTACTACCTAGGTACCATGTACCATTATGTTCTCACATGATTTGATTTCTCTTTTAAGTACCATTGCGAATATAGAAATGAAAAAATTATTTAAATTACCATTTGGGATATGGGAAGAAAAATTATATAGATATGTTTCGTATATCATTTGGGTGGTATATATGAAAAAGAATTTTTTTGGAGAGATAAATAACTATTTTATGTCCCTAAAATAACAAATATGCATTCAATAAAAAAATATTGTTGTTATAACACTAATTGGGAAATATATATGGCTAGAATGGTCAAGAAATGTTGATAATACACTCATCTTCAATGACATTTGGTTAAACATATATGACAAGGATGCCCAACGTATTAAACTAAATGAAGAAAAGAATACACCATCCTATAAGAAGAAGAATTTAAAAGTATTGGCCTGGATGCAAGTCTTAGTTGATTTAAATATTTTTAATAAAATATAAGGGTTAAAAAATCATTCTATAACATTATAAAAATTTATGTACTTGTATAATCCTCACTTATAATTGGATTACATATAGTTGTAGCTGAAAATTATCTATTTTGAGTTAAAAACTACTGATGTCATGAGCTTGGCATTAGAAATATGAACAATAAAAAATGATGTTGATGTTTCAAGTGTCAAAAAAGTATGTGTATATGAACACATTCATAAAATATATTGTTCCTACATACTCAACCAACATAGATTCTTTGGAATATGTAAATTTATTAAACACTACCATTTTTGATCAACTAGTTGACAAGATGCCTGATAGAAACCCTACCTTTGTAATATAAACCAAGTATATAGGAGAATGGGTTTGTCATGATAATAAAAAGTTAAATTTATTCAAAATTATACATTAAATGATAGAGGTAAATGAAAAAATAATGGAAGGTATGGAAAAAATGGAAAACAAATTCAAACGTCAAGAAAATAGAAAAACATTTATTTTCAAAGCATTATGAAAGAAAAGGAAATCATGAGATCCATCAATGAAAAACACCATGCTAAAATACTAAATCCTACTCAGAACAAAAAACTTAAAATAAAATTAAAAAAAACTCAAAACCATATTCAACATAGTTTCCTAGTCAATGTGTGTTTTCCATCTCAGATGAAATAATTAATGCCTAAGAGAGTTTAACTTCAGATGATGCTTTGGATCTAGACAATGTTGCCACACAACATGTGAATTTACAGAGGTATGTTTTTGAGTATTTTTTTTAATAATGTTATGGTCCAGTGTATTTGGCATATAAAAAAAGTCTACAAACTCGACGTAAATGTTCAATTTGACTTAACTCACTAGTGCTTCACGACATCATCCACCAAAATGTGTTATAATTTACATAACAGAAAATAATTTTTTAATCTCTTATGTTAATTCCAAAACAAGGGTACTATTTTATTATTGATGATGGAGAGGTGAAGGTTACAATGAAATGTGATAACATAGTTTTTTTAACTTGATATGACAATGTAAAATTTCTAGAACCTAGGAGTGAGCACTTAGTTTAAGGAATTTTTTCTCATCTCGATGAGGAATGAAATATAGAATGTACTCTTCAGCATGATAGATTTTGTCACACACACTATGATAATATTCACTCAATGCAAAATAATGGTGTTATAGTTTTCATAACAATATCCAAAAACATTTTAAATTTTAAAGCCTGCATATTTGAAAAATGTCAAAGGGAACCATTCCAAACTTAAGAATGGATAGATGATAGGAAATTATAGTTTATCACTTTAACTTGTGTTATTTAACATTTATTTATGCTAGTGGTCATGTAAGTACTTATTTGTTTTCATTTATCACTACAACAGAATGGTTTTGGTATATTTCTTAAATAAAAATAAAAAAGCCATAAAACTTTTTAATTTTTTTGAAAGATGGTTAAAAATGAATCCCGATCTCGCATTGGGACACTTAGTAGTAAAAATTGTGGTAAATTCACATATAATATGTTTCAAAACTATCTTAATTAAATTGAAATCAAGCATCATCTCATTGTCCATTACACTCCTCAACATAATTGATTATTTGTGTGAATTAAAAAGAACATGTAATGAAAATGGTTGGATAAAAGTTTTACTTCAAAGGGTTAAATCTACATTTATAAGTGAAATAGTCTCAAAAAACATTATAAATCTACAAATACTCACCATTTTTATCCCTAAATCTAAAGACACCATATGAAATATGGGGTTGTCATCTCTATTTAGTGAGACATCATCAAATTTTAATATATACATACTATGAATTAATTACCATGTAGAAAATGAACAAAATAGAACACATGATTTGTTAATATATGATTTTGGTATACACAATGCCCTCAAACTCATATAGGCTATTCAATTAGAAAATATAGGAATTTATTTTAACAAGAGAGTTGTCTTGTATGAAAGTACAACATACACAAGTTTTCAAACCAAGAATAGGAGGAAATAATAAAAAATGTATTCAATATATTAATTCGTGAATAACACTTTCAAAATGTGTATGATTTTTAATTCTTATTATAGTTAATTGTAAAAACCAACTAACAGGATAACCAACCCCAAAAAACACAATATTTATGAAACCAATAACAAACTAAATAGGAAAAATATATTTAGAGTATAACTAAAAACTTCGTCTTGATCCAAAGGGGTACATAAGATGAAGTAATTAGATAAATGGGTCTAAAGTCATTAGATAAAGATTAACACAACTACAACTGGTGTAATGTACCTCATGTTACTAATCAAAATTGATGTCACTCCATAAAGAAGCTCTCTATATGAGTTGTGGTATAAAAGTCTGATAAACATGATCAAATTTTTCTCATATCCTATCATCATATATATCGTATTATTGTATAACATGACCAAAGCCTATCCAACTACATAAATCAATAAGGATCCACTTAGAAGCTCATCAAATTAACCAACCTATAACATGTATGGCACATCTCTCTAATATCCAAAAATTCTAATGAAATTTACTTAGTACTGAAGATGATAGTAACCCCTTTTGAACATGTATTCTCATCGACAACTGATCGAATACGAAATAATGTAATATCATCTCCCTTAATAGGAGAGATTCAATAAGATATGCATTGAGAGAAAATAAATCAAAAAATCATGTATATTCTAGCTAGTGACTAATAAGGATAGAAAGATAGATTTATTAGAAAGAAAAAAAAACAAGTAAAGAAATCCTACTATAATAGATTTCAATCTTCAGCCTATTATCTTGAACAAGACTATTGAATCATTGATCACTAAAAATAAGTTGCTATGTCCATTAGGACCACATGCCTCAGACATAGGATGCCTCATACTCATAGGAAGTATTATAATAACCTAGAAATAGCTAGAATAACCAAATGATCTCCTAGTGGAATGGCATGCATAATTTCCACTAGTTATTTTTAGTGCTGAGCATGGTTATCATGAAGGACATACATTTTCAAGATGTCCAATGCCATCTTATTTGAAACATGTAGGATATTTCATATGTCAATGAAATTCAAAAAAAGTTAAACCAATGGAAGAACCACTAGAGTAAGAATATTTATTATGGTGATGTTTTCATTTTTAAGATCCTTGAAAGTGTTGATGATAGTGATGTTGAGACTATCTACAAAGGAATGTAGAGTGTCTTAGACAATTATTCAAAGAATGATTATAAAAATAACTATGTACATGGTGAGTATTTTTGTTATTTAACATCTATTTTGTATAAGAATCTTCTTTAGTACGATTCTTCTTCTTTTTTGTAAATTGTCAATCATGTTAAGTCAACAAATCACAAATAGAGTCAAATATTGTGCCATTGAACTTATCACTAAGAAACCACATTTCAATAAAGTTATTATGTTTAGAACTGAGCCTATTAAATGTGATGGATAGGAGAATTTCATCATATTTCTTTCAACCTATAATGAAATATTATGTTTTCAATGTTTTTATCCTTGAAATATATTCAAAGACATGTTCATCATCAACTAGTTTAGTTTTTAAAAGCTACATAAGAAGGTAAATTTTCTTTTATGTAGGTTTTTTTATATAAAATTTTAATTATTTAAAATCTTTCCATTCTCTAGATTAAAAACTTTAATATGAATTAGCACTTTTGTATTTCAAGATGATTTAAGCAAAGCAAGGGACACATTTGTCTCATTTTTCATATTAAGGTAATTTTACAGCGTTAGTGGGTGGTGTTGTTCTTTTATTTATTATTTCCCATTAATCATTGAATCTAAGAATATTTTCCATTCCTATTAGTTCTTAGGTCTTAATTTTCCATTTATAGATATTAGACTTATAATTTTTGCCAAGATGTGAAAAAACAAGACAATCAAGGAATTATGTCAGGGTTTGGTCTTTATCCACCAAATAAATTCCAATTACAATGATTTTAGGACTTGCCAAAAATATTAAATGATTTCACCTTATATTTTATAGTATACCCTTATATCTCTAAAATTTATCCTTAATGATTGTTTATAAGAAAACTAAGTTCAAAAAATAAATATTGACAAAAATATAGGATAAATATGTTTTGAGCTCTTGACAATTCTTGTTTCAAGTGCCTAAACAAAATATTTTATACAACATGCCTTCAATGAATTCAAAAATTAAAATTCAATTTACGTTATATGTCTTGAAGTTATTTGATTTGAATAAACATTTAGACATGTTAAAAAAAAATTACCTATTGTATTTACTTTAGTTTTATCCCTCTTATACCCTTAGGGAATGTGACACTTTAAAACATTGCTTCATTCTTATTTTCAATATTTTATGATTTTGAGCATCGTTCTCCTTCATGACCCCTTCTAGATGAATGAGTCTTATTTTGAGAATCTTTTCCATACATTTTCTATGAATTCTTAGTCTTCCTGGGGATTTTCACAATTATTTATAAAATATACAAAATAATTAAAGTTGTTGGTTATGTTCGACCAGAATTAATCAAGATTTAGAATTGTCCAAGATAAAATTCCAAATAGTCTCCTGAAAACATGAAAACGGATCAACAATCATAAAAAATTATGGATATTCACCATATTTTGGTAGATTTAGAGCCTATTATATTATGTATTCATTATTTATAATCAAACTAAGGTCTTTTAGTATTGGACATTTATTGGTCTATATATGAGTATGAATCATTGATTAAAGGAGTAAAATATTTAAATTTTTTTTTCAACAATAGAAACTCCGAAAATGTTCTCCAAATATTTAATTCAACATTGTTTAAATATTTAATCTCCCTTTTAAACTATTTCAAGTTTACAGGCTTGTCCAACATAGGTTCTAACCACTTCAATCCTCTTTTCTGCATCTATGTGGTGCTGATACTACTTTTAAAACTAGGAATAGGAGTAAATAAGATAAAATATATTCATTGTAATATTTTTTTAATAAAATATTCAAAATCAATATGATTTATAAAAAAAAACTATAGTTCATTATAAAAACTAACTAATGATATGATCAACCTAAACAAACATAATATTTATAAAACTAATAAAATTTTGAATAAGAAAAACATCTTTGGATCATAATAATAATTAGTTGATAATTGAATCATATTTTTTTATCAAGGATGTTTATATGGAGATTTAAAATAGTGAAGTGGGAACCAACATTTTGAAGATAAATGAATCTCTATTGACTCTTGTAACTGATAATAAGTACCCCCTATGGAAGAAAGTTAAATTAATCATAAGATTGTCTAATTTTATAAAATGAAGGATATTAAAATTATTAAAATGAGAAACTATAAATTATGCAATTTATGCAAAAAATATACAAAATTGGGTCTAACAAACATTCAATATGTTAGACGTGATGACATTTGAAAATAAGAACTCAAAGTGCACATATAGATAATAGACTCAATTTGAAGTTTATAAACAAGTACACATTAAATAGTTCACTTGTAAAAAGAACCAAGGATTACTGTGAATGGATACACTTAGAAATAAATAATAGACTACAATAAAAGCTTCACACCAAAAAAATGGGTTGACATTTAATTCATGTTCAATTTAGAATCTAAAAATGGATGTAAATTTCACTAAATAGACATAAAAAATTTCATTTATAAATGGAGTTATCAAATAAATACCGTATATGACTTAGCTCGAATCTTTTGCACTAAAAACCATAGAGTACAAAACATGGAAGTTGGAAAAATTATTGTATGGTTTGTAACAACCACAAAGAGCATGGTATTAAAAAATGCATTCACCACCTCCTAAGCATGAAATTATAAATGTTTTGAGTTTGAATATACAACTCATTTTTTATAAACATTTATATTTATTTTGATCAATATATCATCCACTTTTTCTATGATTGAAATTTCTATTTCAATATTCTAGTGATTCAAAAATCAAATTATATCTTCATCATTCAATATAAATACATTGATGAAAATCTAATAAGTTTTATAATGATATATTTTAATCCTCTTAGTACACCCATGGAAAAAATATGAAATTGATATAAGAAGGTAGAAAATATATTGTAGATGTTACTAAATATAGACAACTCATTTGAAGTCTAATCTATGTGACCATAATTAGAAAATATATTTCTTTCACTATTAGTGTAATTTATATAATCATGCAACCTATAAAGTTTAATTGGGTATTAAAAAAAAAAAATTAAATATAAAAGTATAAGAAACAATTGTGCTCAAATACATTAAGGGAATAGACTTCAAGCTAGTATGATATTTATATTTTGATAATGCTTATGGTATGGAAGATGGAAAATATACTTTGGTTTTTTTGATA
Source organism: Torreya grandis (assembly GCA_037957365.1). Taxonomy (NCBI): domain Eukaryota; kingdom Viridiplantae; phylum Streptophyta; class Pinopsida; order Cupressales; family Taxaceae; genus Torreya; species Torreya grandis. The sequence goes on along the minus strand of JARHVA010002710.1, from coordinate 1,650,558 downwards.
AATATGGGGGGAAAATTAAATTATAATTTAAATGGAAAATCAATTATGTATATTTATTTTGTAAAATCAAATTACATGGTGGTTTTGGAGGACGACATAGAAATTTTATGGGTGAGAAGAGTTTGTTTTACAGATTTGTAGAAGCAAAAGGTTTTGTCAACACAACACATGGTTGAAAACACATTTCAATTTTAAAAGGAAAATATTCTAGTCTTTTATGACCATACATATAAAACTAACACTAAATTTAATATCACCCAACATTATTTGAATATTTAAGTGCAAAATTGCTTCATTATTATAGTATGGAGCGATAAACAAACATCTTGAAAAAAGTTCTAGAAGAAAAATTGTGAAAGGTTCAAACACATGTTTCATATCACAATAAATCATACAAATTGAGGGGGTTATTTATTATTAATTTAAAAAAATAAATAATCCTAAATATATTATATGAGATATTGTCTCATAGTGGTTGATGAATAGTATATATAGAAAGATAAAATCATCTTAGAATGTGAATTGAATTGTTATTTTTTCTATATATATTTTAATCTCTCTTAACTCATTAAATGTAAATATATATATTTTATTTTCCTACATTTTTCATTGAATTTCCATCCCATTATCCTATTGTAACACATCATTGGTGACAATGTCATTTGTTTCCTCTTTCTCCCTAGGGTTTCTTAGATATTCTTTCTACTAGGGATTCATCTATTAGGGTTATTCCTCATTTGGATTATGCTTAATTATAAGAAACTATATTCAAAAAATTCTCATAAGTTTATGTTAGACATAATTTTTGGATGACAAACCTATTATTATTTATGAAAATTTTGTATAGATTATTTATAATTATGCATATATTAATTTTAGTAAATTCAACCTAAATGTCTAAGGTGTATCTATTTTAAAAATATTTTGAGTTTAGATTATGTATCTCTTTTTATCAGAATCCTCTTTTTGGTTTCCAAAATTTCTAACCTAATATTTTTAGACATGTGATAAAAATGAATGTACTAAGAGATAAATGACTAAGATAGAACTTGGGTATGTAGGATTGCAACAACTGTAAACTAACTTGAGACTTTGTAACTTAATGTGAATCAGGAATAGGGATACATGTTATCTTAGGAAAATTTCACACTACATGGACTTAGCTAGATTGTGTTAATGTCTTTATTAAGTGTGTTTATCCGTTAATATTTTTGTTCTTTATGTAAATTCTAACAAATGCACCTTAATCTGTAAGGCTTGTGTTTCTACACAAATCCCTTTGATTCACTATGGGAGTGGTTATGTGCCTCATTACTCTCTAATGATAGTTTAATTAAAATTATTAATATATTTTTAAAATGAGATAAATGGGTAAGGGGTTGGGTTTGTGCTTGGCATCAATACCTCATGTGTTACAATTTGCCTACATAAAGTCACCTTGAATAGATATCAAAATCAATCTAGTTGTCCCATGATATGGTGGTGTGTTTATAATTATATTGAAATGATATATGTTGGTGCAATCCTAGTGTGATTATGTGCCTGAACAAATGACTTGTGACCTTTGTATTTTATTTAGACCTATCTCACAACTTATTACATTTTAAGAACTCAAAATTTGGTAGAATATGTATTTTAATCTCAATGTGTAGTTAAATGTTCTTTTTTCAATGATATAGGCCTCTTAGCCTCTCCTCCTAAAAAATGGTTATTATATGTGTTTATATAGTTATTTTTTGGGAATTATTAAAATTGGGATTATAAAATGTGTAGAATGATTGATTAGGGTGAATTTGAATTTTGGAAGATAGCCATTAAATAGAAAGAAGATGAAAATGGTGGCTTCAAAAATGACTATAATTTGAGATTATCCTGAAGTATTGACCTCATCTAAGGGAGAGAGCTAACCAAATTGAAATCATGAATTAGCTGGGTAGTGACTTTATGTTACTCAAAATAAAGAATTTAAACATTTAATATTATAGTTACCTTAAGATAGTAGGTTCTTTATAACAAAAGTATAGTAATAGAGATTTAAAACTATGCAATTGAGCATGATGTACAGGTTAAATTTTCATAAATGGTGGTCATAAGTGTAATTTTTTTTATCATTAAATCTTAATTTTAGTGTTTACATTTTTTGATATTTTTTTATAGTAATTAAAAAAACTTAAATTACTATTGTAAAGGGAAGAGTGTTATACTTGAGCTAAGATGTGAACAATGGTCTTAAATGTAGATAACATGTTCAACTATGATTCATGTGAAACTTAAATTGAAACATGTAAAAATAAGTCCTCGAATAGGATAAAAATATGAAAATAATGATAAAATGCATGTATATCAAATATAAATGAATGATACACTTTTAGTGTGTGTAATTTTTTTTTTTTTGGTTGTAATATTAGTTACTAGAGATGGTGTAACCCTTGGATAATTCTTCATTAAAATACTTGGATTAGACTACGCATACATGAATCGTAATTGGTAGGATAATGTGACTAAAAACACCAAATTCAATACACTTAATTTTCACACAACTTAAGGTAGTAAGAAAGCTTGGAATCCTTAAATGATTCATAATATATTATTGTGGTGTAAAAATTAGTTCAAAAATATGAATCAAATACTACAAATAGATTAAGATTCGTTTTAGTCCAAGATTTGTGAAATACCTAGTGAAAATCAATATGAATTAAGTTTGGTGTATTAAAAATAGATAATGACATGAATTTACATTCCATTTACAAAAACATCATAAAAATATAGAAATAAAGTGATCATCTATCTCACACATGACCCCAATATCATATCTTAGTATATTGATTATGATATTTATGTAATATCAAATGAATGTATAAGTAAACCTATTTAAATTATAGAACATATGCCATTTATTATTTCCCCAATCTGATAAAATTATGTAATAATCATCTATATGAATGTTATATTATTTTTAGGTAACCACTGAAAATTATTTAATACATTGAGTATGATTCTGAGAATTTTTTATACTAATGTTTCTAAATTTTTGGACACAATAACACTAGTTAGGATAATCGTGACTGAAGCATTGATCCTTTGGGTGTGCTTTTGTATTAATATATTTTATAGAAAAAAACTTAGTATTCCCTATGATCAACTAATGAAATATTGTTGTTTTTTTTTCATTTAGTGGCTATTACAACTTAGTCTCTAAGACAAGCCCCTATATATTGAGTTATTTTTGTGCCTTTCATGATTATGTCTATGCCAAAATTTTAAATTATTAGAAAGGTTTCCCTAATACATTTAGTTTGTAATATATAGGAACTTTTTTTCTTATCTTACCCCATCTAACTAACTCTAGCTAAATTTATGCTGCCAAGTTTAACGATTATCCTTGTTGCTCAATTAACAATGTTTTAGATAGGAAAAATAAATTATTACTTATTTTATTATAGGATGATATATTTACTGATGTGCATTACACACATATTCATTATGCATCCATAAAAATAGAACCGGTCCTAATGTATGTGAGATAATAGAAAATACACCAAGACATATATATTTTTTCTTAAATTGGGTTGATAAAAATTTGTAGCAATCCCACCTTCTCAATTTATTTATTGTCCATTATATTTAGTAATGTGGTGGTCTCTGTACTATTTTTACAAATATCCACCATCTAGTCCCTTCACTACTTTTAAATCTTAATTAATTCCTTATGGTTTTGAATTCCTGTAACATGATCTTTATTAAAAAGTAACTCGTTTGGTTTATAAAGTATTTATAAAATTTATAAATGAGGAAAATGGTTTACGTCATATATTTTATATTATTGAGAAATATTATTTTAGCATGTGTTTAATGGTTCAAACCATTACCATCATTTTAATCCACTCAAATTTAATTCCCTTGTTTGATTATATCTTTTTTTGTATTTACCTCATTTGTACTTATAGTAGTCACTCCCTTAAAATATACATTTACTCATGTGCATGATAACACACAATTACATAACAACTAGAAAAAATGCATATTTGGATTTTGAACATAGTAACACTATCTTGTATGGATATAATTTTGGTGTGACCATCCACTCCATTAAATTAATTACATTTTTATGCATTGTGATCCAATCCTAGTATGCTTCCCTACCGTATAAATCTATTTTATGCATATGGATACTTGCATTCATGGGAATGACAACCTAATTATTGTGATTCCTTACATCAAAAATATATATGTATTCATATATTTAGTTTATTTTCCTTGAAAATGTATAATATTTATTTTATACATTGGTTATTCATACCCAACCAAAATATTGTGTCTAGTCTTTAAGCATAGAAAGTGCATTTATGTTTCCAAGTATTTAATTTTTTTTGTATACATATATATTGATGTGATTTTTAATATTAATTAGTTTTTGAGAATAACTATTTCATTAAAGCAACATGAAATTCACAAATATATTTGTATAGATCACTATAGTGGTCAGAAGGGTGTAAATAACTGTATATATTTTATATCATTAATCAGCGTTCATTTTTTCATGTTATTAAATATGAAATTCATAAAATGGAAGACTGAAATATAAAAAAATAACTCATTTAATAAAAATAATAGGGTGGATAAGGATGCACATTTTATTACAAATTATGATGCACAAATATGGGATTAAGACCTAAACTATACTAAACCAGCTTACCAAACATAAAATAAACTCGATAAATTACATAAACCTTATTATTAGATGTCTCAAGTATATAATAATGTTACATATTGAAATGGATATCATTAAAATTCCTATGGAGTATTTCATAATAAAAATCATGTAGTTTACACATACCAATCTATAACATTTCCAGGATTATGTAAGGCACGAACCCATGGGATTGAATCTTATTTGTATGATTCAAATTTTTATATCGAAAGATTAAAATAGGGGATCCTTGAAAAAATATCTTTAACTTTAAGTTTTGGTCATTTCAAGCCTTATGTTGGGATTTTTATACAGTATTTCTCCATCAACATATGATATGTCATTCATCTAGATATATGAGGTTATCAAGGAACACATAAAGTGAATCATCATATTCCAATAAACCTATGTAAGAAATGGTAAAATATGGAACTATAAATTCCATGAGGAAAAATACTTTAGTTTTGAACATGAACTAAAAAAGACTAAAATTATTGACGTGCTTATGGCTTATCCTATATGCCTATAATACCACCAAAATACTTTCATCATAGTATTTATGACAAAAATCACAAATAAAAATTAGTGTCCTAAAAATAATATATAATAAAGTTTTCATGATTTGATTGATGAGGTGGGTACCTCAATAATTGATTAAGATAAAATGGAACTTATAATATGTAATTATATTTTATAATAATAAATGTGTTTTGGTTGTTGCCATGAATTTATTTTTTGGTGTGGCCTAATCACATTAATTGAGATAGTCGATGGTGGAAAAAGTGCACACCTCATCGATCCTAAGTGCGATAAGGGAGATTGGATCAAAAATTAAACACCCTTTTTTTAAAGGGTTACTTAGATAATA
>JARHVA010002710.1:1610000-1640000 GCA_037957365.1 Torreya grandis | reverse complement strand
ACATATTATATTATTTACCCATGTATACTTTCTATATAGATCCATGTGTAATAAGTTGGCTCTGAAGTTGTAAATAGACCATTGGAGAATAGTTTAAGCTCTTAGACTTTGTTCATACCTGTTAGAGACCTAAACAAAAATATAGTGATATAATTTTGTATTTTAGGGACCCATACATCATATGTTGATTCCATTTTATTCCATTCATAGTGTCAATGCTCAGACCATGCGAGAAAAGACTAGTCTTGAGTTGCAGTCCTACACCAAGAGAGTTTGAGGAGGTCTTAAAAGTTAAATTAATTATATTATTGTATTACTATTATTTTCTATATAATTACATGTTATATTCAAACATATCACACTCTAAAATGTATTTATAGTCTTAATTTACACAAAAAAATCAAATTTTCTCACATTTGGTTATATAGGTTTATGTAATTAGACATAGGCTCTACAAGCCTAAACAGACTTGTAGGTGTTCTCATTATTTTTTTTCCTTTGAATGTTTTATATATATGGTAATGCAACATATATTCATTATAATAATATTTAATTCCTTCAATAGACCCTTTGTCATTTAAAATAAGCAATCTTTTACAATTGACTAGGTAAACCTGTAGGTATCTAACTGGTTGTATGTGAAGGGTTTACATGGAATTTGCCTTGAAAAGTATCTTTGATCATTATTTAATTTTTATTTTGATATTAAAATTACCTAAATAATTATTTTTACACCCAATATAAACACCAATTCTCCCTATGTACACTCTATCATCCCTCCAAACTTGAAACCACCCTGTAGATGGTCATGAAATTCGACAATGTTCTTGGGATTTGAGACATATTATAAATTATTTAATATTAAATAATATTTAATATAATGTTTAGTACTAGAATATATTATATTTAATCTTCTCTACTTCCCCAAAACTCATATATATAAGCACACACTCTCTTCTTACACATGTTTAATACATGGTTGTATGTGGCTAGTTTGGGTCTTGACTATGTTTAGAGTTTAAAAACAATAGCTAGGCATAAAATAAATTTTTTATATTATATTAATAACCAATTACCTTACTTGGAATTTTATCACCATTTCAATGGTTTTATATCTTCAAAATGACTATTCGTGTGTTTCATTCTCACTCAAGAGAGGGTTGTAGGTCACTACTAGGAAGACTTTGAACATTGAGAATTGAAATTGGATTTACAAACTATATAATTAACACCTTTAAAGTATTAAAACATAATTTTAAGTTACCTCTCACTAATATACAAGTTTCATTGACATTTTTATATAATTTTACAAACTTTTCCTCTTACCTTCGTACATAGGTTTGTATATGAATATTAAATTTGTAGACCCAGTCAACTAAGCTATATTTTGGGTTTCAAATGGTTTAGGTGTCTTAGTTTGTTTATGGATTAATTAATTTCATGTATTTAATAGTTTATTATTCCAAACCTATTATTTATATTATCATTGGCCTTTTGTCCAAATGAGGACTTATAGGTCTATATTTTGCCTGGATAACCTATGAACTAATTTATTAGATCCTTGCACTTGTAGGGTGTATCAAATATCATTATTTTATCATGGCATATACCTCAATATTTTTTAAAATTAAAATAAAAACTATATAATCTTAAATTTTCTCAGTTGTATGTACATGTTTCTTCATGAAGTTTTCTCATGTGTAACATTTTTGTATGAAAGTTAGAATTTATGCATTTATCATGCTCCTATGATTATTATATTGAGTTTTGTCAAGGTAAAAAGGTTTTTTAGTAGCCTATACCACATCTCTCCATTGATAAATCATCTTCAACATGAAATCTATAACCATTAATATTCACCTATAGATCTATAGTCTCATGGGTGAATGAAGCTTGTCTATGTCTTTGTTGAGGAGTTATTTGAGTCCCATTTTCATTAAATTTGGACTAAATCATGTTAAATTCTGTATTTACATCATACATTACTTTCAAATTGTGACATGGGCTAAGGTTAACAATCATACCTATATAATACCATTTATGAACTATAACGTCCTTCTAAGAGTGAGAAATATGATGTTTCTTGAAGGGCTATCTATAAAGAACCACTATATGAAAGAGAATATATGTTTGAACTTAAAGTGAAGGATTTTTTAATGAATACTTAGGAACTTTAAACTTATGAGAATGAAAAAAATTCAATCCAACCAAAATACTTGTAACAAGGGTGATATATCTATATGGTTGACATATTTTTCTCTTTATTAATGATACCTCATGAGGTTTAGTTAATTGATGAAACAAACATTTAAAAGAGTCATTTGATCTCTAAAAAAAACTTGAAAAATTAATTATCCTCTATTTAATACTAAAGTGAATAAATAAAAGCAAAACTAGACCTTGCTTGAACAAACAAGACATAGTGGCCTCCCATCACTCTGAATGATTATTCATAAAGGAGATGATATGAATCCAAAAAATAATGCCACAAATTTGAATTTTACTTGGACCCCTAACATTCCCCAAAATTTTAACCCCAAAATTTATATCTCCTGGTCATACCATGCATTTGAATTTTATGTTTACGAGGTTGTGAATGTAGCAATGGAGTAGACAGAGTTATTGGCATATCTGAGACCTGAAACTTAATTCCAAGTGTTAATATAAATTTTGGAAGCTGAAGAGACTCCTATGAAAATATTTTCACCGATAAGTAGATCTTTTAATTCTATGCAAGTACCCATAACTACCTATAAAGGAGTATTTCTCTCAATTTAGATTTTAAAATGAAAGTTTAATTAGGATATGACCATATATAACCCTTATCTAACGGTATTGACCTTGTAACACTTATTTAAATATTAGAATTTGGCATAGTACATATAATTTACACATTTTTGCCTAAATAAGGTGACTAAAAGACTTTGAGATGCATGAGAACATAATATGAGATTTATACATGACAATAAAACTCTGAAGACACATTAAAAACATTACATAATCAATCAATTCCATGTTAAACCGTGAACACACATGACAACACCATCACTCATAAATGAACTTGAGACTATACAAATACATGAGAGACCCAACATTAAACAAATCTAGTTAAGGTCTAATATGACTGCCTTGAGACCAATACAATACCATTACAAAAATATTAATATTATATAAAGGATTGAATAACCTATGAAATGGTTTCAACCTATAGGGGTTGACCATTTTGTCTTGGGGTCAAAATTAGTCAAAAGATTCATCATTCATCTTACACAATATCCTTATTAGTCATATATTTCCAAGTTCATGCCTTCCACACTATTGGAATCACTATTAAAATTTGAGACCTGAAATAAATTTTTAATTTTGAGTCCATTATCATTATACATTTTTTTGATTCATTATTAGACTACCAATTTATATTTTATAATAATTCAATGGATGCATGTAGGGATTTTAATAGCTCTAAATTAGTGTTATGACCCAACCTTTCTATAATCTATTTTACTATTTAAACATTATTATTATTGTTGTAAAATAAACTATTGGTTTTTTACATTAGTTGGATTATATTTTGGTACTAGCTTTAGTGTTATTTGGACTACATGTATAATTCTACACTTGATGAGTTTATGGATTATTATTGCCATTTATGTTATTTCAATTATGTATTTAGTTATCAATTTTTTTATATAGTAGGATTGATGTAATTTTTTGGTTAAATTTACTATCTTATGGGCTAGTTAGCTGATCGTAAAGGTATATCAGGCATCGAAGAAAATTTTAAGTTATTAGACTACTCTGATAGGTACACTTGTTTTTGGTTATGCTTCTTATCCTTTGGACATCTCTGTTGGTCATAGATAATGTCATTATCATGGCGTTGGTACTTTTTACATTTTATTGTATACCATAGTCTTTTTATCTTTTTGTTGTGAGTTATTATTTTTTGTTATTTGGTTTATATTTTTAGTGTTTTATTCTACCTTCATGATTAACTCCAACATGTTCCTTCCATAAAAACTCTTATTTACTCTTCCACACTTGCATGGATCCTAATCTCCTTATTGGATGAATTACCTAAGATCTATCTAAACCTACCCTTTATAACCCTTGGACTATTTCCTAGACTGTAAAAATACCTTATATTCATAAGGTGGTGGCATGGTTGTTAGGTGAATTTTTTATATTGTGTAATGGAATTAACATGGATATTAAACATGGTTTAATTTTTTTAAATCATTTATTTTAATTGATTTAGGGTTGATGGCATATTATAGATCATGGATTTATTAACATTTATGGTTTAATTATTGAATGGTGGCATAGACCATGGGGGATAGCCTATTAAACAACCTTTTTAGAATTAATTTTGTTATTTAAAGCATTAACCTATATTTTCATTGGCTAGATTTTTACATTGGTGAATAGATACTTTGGGATAGGTCAATTAATGACAATTACATTCAATGGTGATTTTGGTTAGGGATTGCATTAGGTGACAAAGGAATGCTTATCTCTTGTCTCATTCAATGTGGACACTGAATGGGTATTGAGGAACTGGATGGATGGAATGGGGAGTTATGTCATGTATGGGAAGAGTTGATGGGGATAGGAAGATGGAAAATAAAATAGGATAACAATGGAGCTCAAATGGTTTTTATGGTGGTCATGTTGGACATTAGACACACATCTTGGAAATTTGAAGTTTATGATTTATATCTAATTGGATTTTTAGGTTTTCTCTTTGTAATTTTGTGTAAGGTATATTTTTTCCTACTTGTTTTATTTTACTATGGAATTCTTGGAAAAATAAAAATGCTACATACGTGTTTTACTATTTTTTGGAAACTAGGATCTAGTTCATAAATAATAATGGAAGTAGAATAAGTGGAAATTTCTAATAAAATTCAATAAAATATATATTTTGATCCAAAATAATTATAGAAATTACATAGAGAGATAAATAAGCTTATCTAAAAAGTAGACTAGAATTAATGATTAATGGGTTGAAATCTACTACACAGGATTGGGATAGTGTTGCGAATCCATATTTAAATTTTATTTTGTGAAAGGGTAGGAGTGCCACAATAGGAAACCCTAGTGTTCAATGTTATAGTCCTTTTCTACCAATATTGTCCTTAAGGCCTAAGCTTTCTGTGTTTTGTCCACTATCTTAGTGTGAGTCTATGTATAAAATTTTGGAGGCAAAATGTCAAAAAAAACTAATTAATGTATATTTCATTTTCCAAACCATTAGTCTATCTACACATATGAAAAAAAAAATACATCAAAATCATAAGGGGGAAAAACTAGGTTAAGTGAAGTATGATCACACGATCTAGAACCTTTGATACCTTAATTGCTACCCACATTAAACCTCAAGCTAAGGTCTCATATTAAATTTATTTCTCCCTTAGGGAACATTCATAATCAATACACACGGTAGATGTAAGAATGAAATTTTACATAGGCCCCTCTTTGATCAAGCATGTAAGTCTATGTGTGATACAAAATGTTGACCTATACTATTAATTGTTTTTTATTATTTAATGTCCCAAAGTTGTAACTACTAGATATAAAATGCTTTGTGAAGTCCTGTAGTAATATAAAATGTTAAAATTGGTAACTTGAGTGTGGCTTGTGACACCCAACCCATATGTCCATCCTGCATGCTTTCAAGACCCTCATAGGCATCTTTTCACTGATTCTTAGTCGTCTATAGCCTTCTACACCTAATCCTAGCTTATTCAGACTTCTCTTTCCATGACAAATCCATCCTCCCAATTCTTTTTAACTAAGTAAAATAGCACCCAACTTGGACTACAATATCAATGTCACTAGTGTCCTATTTTCGCTCTCCTATCTAAGGGCATTTTAACCCCAATGGTTAGTTCCTTCCAGTTCTTATACTCTTTCTTATTAGCCTAACAAAATTATATTCAACCCTTTAAAATTAGATCCCTATAAAATCCCATTCAAAGATCATTTGGAAAGGCTTCGAAATTTTCACTAAGCAAGCAATAATATAAACAAGACTACTTAGGTAATCTTTCTTATTCTCTTCATACAACCAGCCAATATACTTATAAGATTATTTAAATCCTTAGACCATTCCCATGCCACCTCAAGCACATCTAATTTATTATTTTTCATCTTCATAGACACTATTTAATAAATCACATCAAGTGGAAGAACTACATATGGCTTGATCCCTCTTCGGACTATTGGTATGTAGGAAACATGCCCACACAAGAAGTGTGGATACACATTTAATAAATATAACACACACTAACCCCCCCTATTTCTCAAAATTAGTAAAAACAGAATATAGTATAGTGTTTTAAGAAAAAATATTCTCTATAAAAATATCTATAGACTTTTGAGTATCAAAACATCATAGATAGGGTCATATAGACATAGCGAACAAACCCCAAAAATTCCAAATCCTAAGGACAACAATGATAGAGGTGGACTATAATACTTTTGACACTATTGTCCACTTTAAATGATCCTATTGAATCATAAAATGAAGGTCTAATATCAATTTGTGATAGTGTCATAGTCCTACATAGTGAATATCAGACCTTAGACATATCAGTCAATTTCTAGGTAAGTCTTCTTTTCAATCTCTTATTACTATTTTTAGAAAAGTTTAAATTTCAATATAATTTAAAATAATTAGTAGATTTATTACTTAACATCTATTTACTAATTTTACTACTCAGACCTTTAACTAAATTATGAATAATACACTAATATTCCCAAAATTGTTAAATCATTTGGTGAACCTGACTTGCTTTGTTTGTGCATAAAAACCCTAGAAACCTTAGGGTAAATTTCCTACTGATTTCTCTTATATTTTTATAATATTTTACCTACATAATAAAATAAAAAATTAGCATTTAATTGTAAAATTTTAAAATAATTTTATTTCAAACCCTAGTTATCCATACTAGGTCCCAATATTTTCCCAGTGATTTTCCAATAGTTTTTTGAAATTTTAATATCATATTAAAACCATAAATTCACTTCAACATTAAAAATTTCATAGTAAATCTCAAAATAATTATTTTTCAAAACCCTAGTTGTATCTACTAGGTCTCTTTAAATCACAAATTTTCCAATAATTTTTTTATTTTTAGTTGCATATCTAACTCATAAATTCACTTTCAATTTAAAATTTTCATATTTAATCTAAAAATAATTATTTTTCAAAACCCTAGTTACATCTACTAGGTCTTATTGATTTTTGAGATATCATCATACATTCTAAAAATTAGATTTCAAAAAATGGATCTCACTTATTTAAAATTGTTTACTACATTTCTTACAAAAAAATAAGGAGACCATCATTGATCTTATCATGTATATGAATGATGAAGTTTACCATATGTTAGTAAAAAGTTTCATTATTTGCATTTCATGCTTAATTTTTATAATAAGGGATGATATTACAAAATTCATTAAAAAACATGCACAAAATTTCAGTATTCCTTTTGCATACTCTCTCTTAATCATGTGGAATATTTTTCAAGTTTATCATGCTAAACATGTTTGGAAGGTTATCATTCATGCCAAAATTTTCTATACATTCATGCAAAATTTCATAATCTATATCCATTGCTTGATATCTCTCTTATGGAATGATTGTTATAAATATATTATTTTACAATTGATTACTCATATTTCATGCATTTCATTCCACATTCATGATTTTTACTGATATGCATAAAACTTCTTGGCACCTTTTCAGCATCTCCCTATCTCTAATATACATAAGCAAACATTAGTGGTTATGTCTATCCCTCTTCCTTTCAAAATTAGTACATCTAGCTCTTATCCCACACCTACTACTAGTTCTATGCCTATAGTAGATCACTTGGTACATGTTATTACCCAATTTTCAAAAGATAGGTAGGTTGATTACAGCCATGGGTATAACTTTATCACTCAAGTTAGCACCCCTTCTGATACAATTCTAGTTCTTGATCTCCTTCAATGATCAGATGTTTATGATTACATGTTATATGCAACCCTTCACAATACTATAATTCATGTTTCTGTCAAACCATCGTATGTTGCATCTATCCTCAACACAATGTAATATACTAAAGAACATATTTCCTTTCAAAAAGAGGATTTACACACATGCCACATGATTAAATAACATCGACCTTTATATCATCAATTAATAATTAATAATGTGGGTATCAAAAGGGTATTAGTTGATAATGGTTTAGGACTAAACTTTTACAACATTTCCTTTCTTAAACATCTTAATATATAACATCAAGATCTCGAGCATTCTGATATAAACATTAGAGGTTTTGAAAAAAATCCACAGATAGTCATGGGTCAAATAACACTCAATCTTATCTTAGGGTCTACGATAGTGCCAACTACATGCCATTTCATGCCAAATGACCTCAACTATAATTTATTACTTGGTCAACTCTCGATTCATGATATGCATGTAGTCCCTTACACACTCCATTCTATTTTAAAATTTAGTCACAAAGGCTACATGTACATATTCCCAATAGATAATGAAACTTTTAAATATTTTTATGTTATAAATAATCCACAAAAATATATTCTTCCTTTTATCTTGGCAACATACCGACAACACTTATTATTCTTAGTGTACATTTGGATGATGTAACACATCAACAAACTCTATGTTCTATAATATCATCGATACTATATCAGCATTTAACATCTCTTTTCACACTTAAATGTCCTAGAAAGCGTGAATAAGGAATCATCAATCCTATCAAGGTATCTACACAACATGTAACACAAGGGATAGGATATTAGTTTAGCCACCTTCATTATAATCCTTCTTCCACCACATCAAAGTATATAAAGTTTTGTCTACCCAATACACTAGTATACCAAACCATTAATCATACTTTAACATTATCATTTATCTATCTTGATCTCATTGATGATGTAATTTCACCGGATATGCTCACATTATATGAAATATCTAATGATGAATTCCTCTTACAATTTATCAAAGCATATGAGGACCTTCCATCTTTTTATCATGAAAATACATTTCCTCATTACACAAACTCTGACACATACTTTGGAGAAATTCTAGATTCTCCATAAGACATACCAGCTAATTCAAATGATACTATTCATATCACTCCCTCCACACTTGATCATTCCACATTGTTTAATGAAGAAATATTTAATTTCAATTTTGGAATCGATTAGGATCCCCACATTGTTTTATTAGCCACTGCCCTATGAAAGGTAAAAAAATATAGATATTTATCAAATTTTAATATATTTTCTATAAATCTTTGCTTGGTCTTACATAGATATACTAGGAATTGATACATCTATAGTAGTTCATTATATTCCTTTATACCCATATGTTAAACCTGTTAAATAAAAAATTAACAAAACACATCAAAAGGTGGCTCTCCTAGTTAAATATGAGAACCAATGCCTCTTAGATGAAAGTTTCATTCGAACATTAGCACACCTTAAATGGGTTTCTAATATAGTACCTATGGTCAAACCAAATAATCAAATTTGATATTGTTTTAATTCCCATAATTTAAGTAAAGCATGCCCAAAAGATGATTTTCCTTTACGTAACATTGACATAATAATTGACTCCATAGCCAAAAATGAAATATTATCATTTATGGATGGCTTTGAGAGATACAACCAAATCTAAATTATTGAAGATCACAAGAAAACATATTTTACAATACCTTGGGGTATATTTTGTTACATTACCATGTCTTTTAGATTAAAAAATGGTTGAGCTACATACTATCATACCATGACATATATATTTCATGATTTCATTCACCATTATATTGATGATTATGTTGTTGATATTTTAGCTACATCTAAATAATGAAAACATCACTCTATTGATTTATGAAGGATATTTCAAAGACTCAAATAATAAAATGTCTGATTGAACCCAAAAAGGTGTGTTTTGGATTTACATCAAGAAAAATCTTATGTTTCATTATCTCCAACATGGCATAAAAGTTGACATTAAGAAAGTCAAATCAATCATCAGCATGCCATCTCCTATGAAATTATATTAATTTCAATCCATATAGGGCAAGATCCAAACAATCCACCATTTTCTAGATCAGCTCACTGATAAAACATAGTCATTCACTCAATTACTAAAGAAAGATACAAAGTTTGTTAGGGACCAACCCTATAAAGAAAGCTTTGATAGAATCACGAAATATCTTCTTAATTCACTTGTCTTAGTACCACCTATCCCTAATAGGCCTTTATTATTGTATATATGAGAAAAAAAACCATGCATTAAAAGCACTCTTAGTACACCATGATGATTGACACACCGAATGAGAAGTTTATTACATCAGTTACACAGTAGTTTATTATGAAAAAAATTACTCCAAAATAGAAAATTTATGTTTAACATAAGTTTTTTCCACAAAACATCTTTGAGATTACATGGTAAATAATGAGACTTAGGTTATCACAAAAGCAAATCCATTTAATTTTCTCATGGAAGAACCACATCTCTTTAGTTGTATCACAAAATAGGCCATATTATTAATAGAGTTTGACATAAAAATAGTTCTCAAAAAATCAATAAAGGGCCAACTCATTATAGACCATTTTGTAGCCACACCACTCTTGAACACTAATCCTATTAGTGACACATTTAGAGATGATTTCACAGCTTATTCTACTCATTCCAAAACTTCGACCATTTTTTTTCATGGTTCTCAATACGCATGTAGTGTAGGCATAGGAATTATCTTTATTGACCCCTTGGGTCACATAGTTCATATTGCATATCAATTAAGATTCTCCTATCCCAACAACACTGTAGAATATGAAGAACTTATTTTTGGTCAATTTGGCACCCAATCCCTCCAAATTAGATATATTCAAGTATTTGGTGATTTAAAACTTGTGGTCAACCAAGTTAATGATATTTATCACACAAAAGAAGAATATATTATGCCATAGAAAAACATTGTACAATATTTATCATCACAATTTGGCAACTTATCTATTGAAAGCATACCAAGAAAGGACAACTAAAACACAGATGCAATGGTGAGTGTTGCATATTTGATTCCTATTGACAATAATAATGACCAAGCTATTTTCATAATTAAATGATTATAATCACCATCAATAGCCAATGTGGATTTTATTTCACTATTGGTTATAGCCACTACATGTAGTTTCACAACTCCATAATGATTCTTTGATATCTATGACTTTTTAAACAAATCTATTACACCAAGCACTTTTTATCAACATGAAAAATGCAATTTACAAAAACAAGAACTCTGTTATGTAGTCATTGGTTGAAACATTTTTAAATGATTCTCTAATGGATAATTAGTTTGATGTTTAACATGAGTAAAAAATAAAATTTCTCTTACATAGATACATGATAGTGAGTGTTGTGGCCACTTTAGTGGAAAAGCCATTTCACACAAATTTCCTTGACAAGGGTATTACTAGCGCACCTTGGAAGCTAAATGTCTAAAATATGCAAAACTATGTGATAAATTCCAATGACACAATAGATTAGAACATGAACCATCATCATAATTACAACCTATTATCTATCCATGGTCATTCATGTTATGGGGATTTGAGCTTATTATAAAAATTAACCCTAAATCTACTGATGGACATAAATTCATAATCATAGCCACATAATACTTTACGAAGTGGGTAGAAGTCATTCCACTTCATTATACTATAGGTGAAGACATTTATAGCTTTCTCATGACTCACATTATTTCACACTTTAGCTTTCTCATATCCATCATTTATGCTAATGGAACATCATTCAAGAATAAAATTGTCAAGAGTTTTTTCAGAAAATATAATACTAAACACACATTATTCACTCCAAATTATCCAAAAGGAAATGATCAAGTACAGGCCACCAATAAAACCATCAATAACATTTTGGGTAAAGCAATGACCAGATTTGGAGATGATTAACACAATGAAATAGTCTTTACATTATTGGCATATCACATATGTATATGCATACCCACAAGAGTCACTCCTTATTCCCTTGTTTATGGCATAAAGTATGTTTTACGATTGGAATTAGAAATCCCATCTCTTCATGTCTCCCTTAAAGGTGTTCTCACTGATGACCAGTATCATGAAAATCATCAACACCAACTTGAGTAGTTAGACCATACATGCATTCGAGCAGAAGAACACCTCAGAATATACCAAAAATGTGTACAATGATCCTATAATAAACGAATTCACACTAGAAAGTTCAAAGTTAATGATATGGTTCTCAAATAAAATCTTTTCAATATCAATACCAAAGAAGAAATCAAATTAAAATCCTTACCCAATTTGCTAGGTCCATACATTATTATTGATAAGCTTAGCTCTAAAGTGTATCATCTAGCCTTAACTGAAGGAAAGAAACTCCAAAATCTAGTGAATATCATGCATATAGGTATATTCCATGTCTGGCATTTCATTTCACACATTGTATTGTACATAATTTTTCACAATTATATGTATATAGCTTCTCTTCAGTTTATTATACATAGTCTTCTTGGGATTGATTGTACATAGCTCAAAATTGAAAAAAACTAATATACAAACAAAATCAAATTTGTCAAAATACCAAGAATATTTTGATTATATGCATAATCCATGTTTTACATTTATACTATCATACTAGACTTACATTTGTTGTTTTATGTTATTATTTATCAATTTATCTACATTACGATTCTTCACTTGACCTTCTTTGAGTGTGTACAGTGACATCCAACTCCATCATTGTTTCTCTCTACCCATTTAGAGGGCATCCTACTTATACATTAGAGATACACATTGATATATATTACCCCTTAGGGATATCTTCTACATGACTACACCATCTGGGTTATGTTATTAGTACACCACACACTCTAGTTATCATTTTCATGTATATTGTTTACTAGCTTATATAAATTACTATAGCGATAATCACATATATATATAACTTGTGTATTTATTAACATCTACCTAGTCTTGTACTAACATGTTTTGCATATATTCACTTCTTGCTTTGATTAGTTAGATGTAATGGTATTTCTAGTTATTACATGTTTTATTTTCTTGCTTAGTTTAGTGAGATTGTTTGCATTTTTTAGTTAATATTTGTCTCCTATATGTGCCCTAGAATATTTACTAATATCCTTTGATTCTATTCATGTGTGTTCCTTAGGACATTTTCCAATGTCCTTTACCTGTACTCTTCTATATGATTTTGGATTCCACATCAAACATGGTTGTTTCAATTATATGTGTATGTGGAATTTGAACATGCCTTGTATGCTTACCTTCATGTTTGAGTGACATGTTCCCATGTCGATTGTTTTCTTGGCCCCTTAGCCACCCTTGTATGCTTGTTACTTGTTTGTTTCTCATTGTTTATATTTCCATGATCCACAGTATGGATTATCTTATTTTCTTGGATGCCATGATGTACATCGTGCTCCATCCCTCCTTGCCAATTAAAAAACTAACAACTAACACATCCAATTCCAATTAGTACATTGTTATAACTATCTAGGAATACCCCTATTGATCTAACAATCTCCATTTTAAACCATGCTATATTTTGAGATATCTTGGTGATTATCATTACTATATCATGTATCTTTGTAGTGTAACACACTTGCAGGGCTCTTTATTCTAAGGGTAGTCATGAAAAGGTATTCATTCTTAACCTTAGAAGAGGGGGAAACAAATATGGGTTTTGGGACAAAGATCACAAGAACTAATGATTGAAAAAGTAGCGTTTAGAACAACCAAAATAGTAACCAAACATCAAACTAGTTAGAATAGACCAAGTAGATAGTGAGAATCTCAAAATAGTTACTAGATTTGGCTTAGGACAATAGTGCCAATATTGAAATACAACACTAGTGCCACTACTATCTATTTTCGGTGATCATGTCCAAACAATAGAAGAACTAGACATTCTAAAAGAAGGCAAAAAGCTAGGTTCAACTATTATTTTACAAAGTCAGACCAGTTTAGAATCAATAGTTTTTATTTTACACTTTTGTTCAAAGAATATATATAGGGGGAATTATTAGAAGCATGATGGATCTCATTTTCAATTTTAGATATGGTAGTTGATATAACTTCCAGATCAGAATCTATGATTTAGACACTAGTAATTAGGGGCAATGTGTGTGGCATATTTGTTTTCTTTTCTTTCCAAGTTTAATGTTTCCCAAGAATTCTTAGTAGTTATGTGTCTTATTCCATCTTCAAGTGCTTGGCATAATTTTGGAGTGGATTTCATACAATCCTAACTTCCACATTTTAGAGTGGATTTCATATAATCCTAGTACACTAGTTTTGAAATGGCTTTCATAGAAGCCTAATCTCTATCTCTCAAAGTGGCTAAGAGTGGCCTAGTTTTCAACATACATGAATCTATCCACACGAACATTTTTAGATCAAAGAAAATTTTTGGTCTTTAAGATCCATCTAATATGACATATATTTCATGTCGGTATTAGTTCATAGCATCACTTCATGGGGCATTGATGGAGCCAAAGGACTAGCTAGTCTTTGTATTCTTGAGCCTCCTATTAAGAGGGATTAGAAACGCAATCCAAACATTGATTAACACATGTATGATCACATAAATTCACTTAGTAGGTGATGATGGAGTCAAAGGTCAAGTATTCACATTCTTGATCCACTTCTAAGTAATTGATCACTCATCTTTGTTCACAATATTACTCTTAGTACAACACACATCCAACATCACTCAGCATCACAATAGGTTTTATGTTGGTCCATGTACCTAGTGAGGTGTATTCATTTCTTTCTTTTCTTATCTCTCTCTCTCTCTTATCAAAATTTGTATGTTCTTATTTTGGATATAATGTATCTAGTACTAATTGATCTACTCTTTGTTTTGTCTTGGAGATTCACACTTCACAACATCCTATCTACACACACCCAACATCACATAATTTCATGACGTTTACTCTTTCAAGTAAGTTTATGTAAACTTTATATTTTCCTTTATCATAATATTTCAATTTTATTCATCACTAGAATAAATAAGGGGCAACTGTAGTCATATAAAATGTGAAAATTGGTAACTTGAGTGTGGCTTGTGACACCCAACTCTTGGGGCCCTCTTGCTTACTTTCATGACCCTCATAGCTATCTTTTAAATAATTCCTAGTGATGCATAGCCTTATAGACCTAATCTTAGCTCAACCAAATTTCTCTTTCAATGAAAAATCCATCCTCTTATGTCCCATCAACTAAGGATAATAGTACCCAACTTCGACTACAAAACTGGTGCCACTAATGTCATATTTTGGCACTCTTATCCAAGTGAATTTGTATCCCCAATGGTCAATTCCTTCTAGCTCTTATCCTCCTTATTGTCATCCTAATGTGATTACATTAAACCCTTGAATAATAGATCCTTATAAAATCCCATTCAAAGATAATTTGGAAAGGGTTGGCAATTATCACTAAGCAAACAAGAATACAAGCAAGACTACTCATGAAATCTTCCCTATTCTCTACATACATCCAACTAATATACTTAAAAGCTTATTAAAATCCTTACACTAGTCCCTAGCCACCAATATCATATCTAGTTTATAATTTTTCATATTAATACACAATATTTCACAAATCATATCATGTGGGAGAACTACATATCAATTGGTATATAGGTAGTGTCTCTACATAAGTGGTGTGGATACATGTTTAGTGAGTAATACACATAATAACCTCCCAATTTTTATTAAAATTGGTCAAATAATACTTTATTATAGGGTTTGAATAGAAAATCTACTTTAAAAGGATCTCTATAGACTTTTGACTATGAAAACTTCATAGACAGGGTCACATAGACATAGTGAATAAAACCCAAAAACCTTAGATCCTCAAGACAACAATGACAGAGGTGAACTATAATGTTCATGCCACTCATGTCCACTTTTGATGCTCCTATATAATCATAAAAGAAATTTCAAATCTTAGTTTATGATAGTGTCACAGTCTTACATAATGAATATCAGACCATGTCTTAGCTGTATCAGTCAATTTTTAGCTAAGTCTTTTTTGCATCTCTTATTACTATTTTTAGAAAAGTTAAAATTGTAATATAATTTATAAAAATTATTATCTTAATTATTTCATATTTATTTACTAATTTTACTACTTATACCCTTTAAATAAATTAATAATAATAAACCAATATTCCCAAAATTGTTAAATCAAGTACTTTATATAGGAGACTCTTTGTTTTGAATTTGAGAACTTTATTCACATTTGGATGACATTAGAAAACTTAAGGAAAAAACTAAGAAATGGGTTGGGACTCATTAAACAAAGGAAATGGATTGTTAGAGCTCAAAATAACCTTGGACAAAAGCACTAGAAATGGACACCATAGAGTTCAACATTGTAGTCCAATCCTAGTGCTCTTATCCTATAGGCTTGGGACTTAGGGGAATAAAATGGACATAGGAAATGTAATTTGGATGAGGTGGAATGAGGTTCTAAAATTATATGGATGACTATTAATAACCAAAAAGGTGACTCAAGCATGAACCAATACCAAGATGAGTAAAAAGAAAGATATGGCTAAATGTGATCAAGGTTCATTTTCTCTAGTCAGAGTCTCATGTGAAAGGACTATGAAAATTCATGATATGTGTGGTTTCTTGATCAATATAGAGTTTATAAAATTTCCTTTATTTTAATCTAGTGATGAAATGAAATGAATTTCTAGAGTAAAATAATGAAAAGAGAATGCATACCTGAAACTATGTACATGGAGATGAATGTACTATAAGAGGGTCCAACTCAATTCCTGGCTAGGAAAATGGATGGAGATCCAAATATTTCTAGGAGAAAGAATGAATCCTTGAAATGGATGCCCATATACTGAATCTAGAAGTGGATCCATGTAACATGGAGAAGGAGGGAAATGCTTGCCCCCTGTGCTGAATCTAATTTGAATGAGAAATTCTTAGAGGTCCAAAACTAATGTTTACCATCTGTCTCACATAAACTCATGTAATCTAGAATGTGTGTATAGAACCTGTAGATGTGAAGAGAATTTTTTTTCATGCCCCCACTATAAACAACTGAAGTGGAACTAAGAAATACTCAGAGGCCCAAAAATAATGTCTATCTTATATCTTGCACAAACCCATGTAGTTTGGGTCTGGGTAATGTTATGGACCAACCACTATAGATGATCATACAATCAAACCTAGTGATAACCTAGGTATAGCTGGGTGTAAAAATGTAGTCAATGTGTGAGAAGGAAATGTCATGTCTTGCCATTTCATTTATATAATATTGGATGATGAAGAACATCAACATCTATGTCATGACCCCAAATATGGTATGTGAGTGATGCATATGTATAATATGGTAATATATATAACCACATGTGATATGACCTATTGTGCCATGCCCCATATCTAGAACTATAGATCAAAACACTTTGCTCTACACTATGCCTATAATCTACTATTTGGTCATGTATCTATGACATTTTGTATGAAGTTGTATGTCTGAGATGTGTAGTGATGTGCATTCGCTCATGTTTGATATCTGAGTCTAAATCTATATCAAAGGTACTACGAATCCATATAATCTAAACCATTATATTTTAATATTTTGTATATCTATAAGTTAAAATCACTGTGGATCTATATGATCTAAATGACTATATCAAAATAGTCTATGTATCTATAAATTGAAGGTATATCCCCTTGAATGTCTTAAGTGAAGATGAGTGACCCATACAATCTAAATCAATGTATATGAATAGTCTGTGTATCTATAAACTGAAGGTACATCCCCATAAATGTCTTGAGTGAACCTAAGTGACTCATATGATCTAAATCACTATTTATTTTGATCAATCTATGCTAAATCTAATAATCTAAATACTGGAGGTGTAAAAACCATGGTGTATCCATCTATGAGAGTAGATAGGCATGTTGGATAAGTGTAATAATAAGAATAAGAGGAATGGCTCCCCCATTTTGGGGTTAGGGAGGAGATCCTATGATAGAGGAGTTTGAGCCAAAAGTGATGACAAGTACTGTAAGAATAGATTTAAGGTGTGTATGTGTTGAATTTATTGAGGTGTTATTTGATTTATTCGAATGAGTTGTTGAAATTGAAATAATTTTATAATGGTGATGATCAAGACATGTATCTAGGTATAAGAGAGGTATAGATATGCATGTGTTCTATAGTAGGTAAATAGAGTAGTAATATAATGAAGTTCATGTGATTTCAATTGTACCATTGTCATGATTTCATGGAAGAAGATGGTTTGAAAAATGGAGTTATAGATTTCAAGTTATGGGCCAAATGGTGTTTTGTTTTGGATGAAAAAGTTGTTTGATATAGGAAAATTGGATTGATTCTTGATTCATTTGTGCATTGACTTGTTTGAGATTTGGAGATATAGATTAAGAGATATGCTGAGGAGATGAGCACTTAACACGACCTAGTTTGAGCATTTGGTATCCCATATTAAGTCTAGTGGTGATGTTAGCCTGGTAGGTAACTAAAACACATGAGTTTTGCCTATTTTAAATCTTTTTTTTTCTTTTGAGTTATTTTAAGAGTCCTAGGAAAATTCTGACTAGTTCTTCTAGTGCTCATGTCCTTGAGTCAGTGCTTTCATCTAGGGTTCAGTGTTACTATTTAGGTTTAAGCACTCCTATCTAGCATTAGTGTCCTTTCTAAAATATTATTGTCCATTGTGCCCAGTTTCCTAAGATTTTGATTTGTTGCCTATTTTTGTTTACATTGGCTATTTCATTTGGCATTATTGACTGATATATATGCTATTTTATATTTTTTACAAGATGAGGTATAGATGAGGGAGTTCCATAGAGGTTAGGTGATTGAGATATTGAGTTTATTGCCATTGTTTGTTGATGAGAGAGTTGTGATGGATAGGGTAGGGTTAGGTCATGTGTAGGACCTAGGAACTATTTATTGGGATAGGTATCTAATTACTACCTTATGTTAGAGGTAGAATGTAGATACGTGTACTTCCTGGCTTCTTATAAGGGAGATTATTATGAATCTATAAGATTTGTATTGCATTTTTAATTTACTGATTAGTAGATAGTGAATGATATTTTTAGGCACTAACACTATTAAGCATGCTCTTACTTTTATGGTGTACCCTTAGGTATACATCAAAGAGGTAGTGATAGTGATGTGTTTCTATTAGTTATAGTATAGTCTAGTGTTTCATGTATTCGGAAGTGGTTGACCATGTTTTTGGCTTCATTTATTGATATGGATGGGAGGGGAGTTTTGATTGCATATATGATGCATAAGATCATTCAAAATGTGGATGTGTATGGCACTATCTTCTCATGGGTTAGGACTATGCTTTCCCACTTGTATAAGGATCTTTATAGTTTTACTTAGGAGGTTTTTAGTGGTGGTGTGAGTGAAACAATATTATTGCATTTTTTGGCTTATGAGCACATTGTTATTGTGAGACTGATTGGGTTACCTAGGCTAGAGTGGGCACATCCATGACCATTTATAGAGTAGTGTAGTAGTTCATTAGCTATTTGGTTTTATAGGATAAATCATTATATATGAGTTTTAGATGGATTGGTAGCTCATTATATCATATGGAGGCCCTATACATGATTTCCTAGGTACACTAAGGATGTAATGTAGTTATGGTATATGAGGGTGAACTATTGGTTACATGACCATTGGGTTGGAGTGTATGAGTGATTTTCGTATCAATGCATGAATAGATAATTTTGGTTACCACATAATGTTCCCCCTATTGCAAGGGTATGGGTGAGGCATGCATGGGAATGAGTGAGTTTAGGAACTCATTTGAGGCCTATCAAGGTTGAGTTAACACCACTACCATGACTAGATGCAACTATAGATATTCCATATGTAAATGATGTTGGATTTATAGAGGTATATACCACATGGTGGATAAGTCATCAATGGGATCGATTGTATCTTATTGATGGAGGGGATGCTCCTAAGTATGAGGATCTCACATCGATCCAGATGATAGGAGGTAAGTAGAATTTTTATTTAAATTGTATACAAGTTTGTTCTTGTTTGAGTTTGATTTCAATGTATGTAGATAACATATTTTTGTATATTTGCATGTAAGTGTAGGTGAAGGTGCTTAGGATGAATCAAAAGATAGGATAGGAAGTGGTGATGATGGGTTTAGGGAGACCATTATTGAGTCAACACTTTGAGAGCTTACACAACATGTAACTAGTGACATGGTGGAAGAGGGTTTGATAGAGTGAGTGGTAGTAACAACTGATGTTTATGCTCATTTATTTTATACAGTTGTTATAGTGATAACTACATATGCCAGAGCAATGAGAGAGAGATAAGCTAAGGGTTGAGCTAGATAGGCATATGATGCCTCCACCTAATTATGGATCGATGAGGATGACGATTATGGATGAGTATACAAAGCTTCAAAGGAGGTATGAATACTTTCATGAGGAGCATAGTTGATTTCTAGAGAAAGATAGTCATATTAAGAGGCATTCAAGATATTAAGGAGGTGTGATGCCATTGAGTACAAGAGTGGATTATGGGACTAATACTAGTGGGGAGTGTGAGATTGAGAGTGAGGGCATGATGCCCATTCAGAATTGACTATACATTGGTATGATGTATATCTTTTTGAAACATTATTATGTATTTAGACATTATTTTTTATTTTGACTCATGTGTATATGTTATGTATTTTAGAATATATTGTTATATTAATTTGTAAATGATTGATTTAGAAGTAGTTAATCTGGTATTGATTTCTAGGTTGTATATGTTTTGGTAAAATGGCATTTTAGGGTGTGATTTGTTTATTGATGACATGTATAAGTGTGATGATTAGGTTTGATTTTTTGTCATATGTAAGTAAAGGACCTTATTTTTTTGTGATTTATAAATTGATTTTGCAAAGTGAATTAGTTCAAGATAGGATTGAAAAATCAGATATTGGTAAGGTATAGTGTTCGATAATTTGGTTTAGCTAGCGATGTCTATTTGGAAATAGAAATTTTATTTTTAGGATGGGATGTAAGAAAACATTTTGTGTTCAATTATCTAAGAGTGGCTCATGAATACAAAGGCTGACCTTTCAGCTCCATCATTACCCACTAAGTGAATCTATGTAATCATGTGTATGATAATCAATGTTTGGACTATGTGTCCAATCCCTCTAAGTAGGTAGCTAAAAAATAAAAAGGCTACCTAGTATTTTGGTTCCATAATTTCCCCATAAAGTGAAGCTATGAACTAATGTTGGTATGAATGTATATCATATATCTATCTACACCTTGATGGATAACTAAACAAGTGCCTATATTTCTCATGTTGTGTATGAATAAATGTTGTATTTGATAGTTTATATGATCCACCAACTTTGACTATACATGGACACTTTGTAAAATCTAACCTCACTAGATATGTAACTAAATTGTGTCTTGTGGAAAAGGCTCATCTATCTACAATAGTAGTGGATTGATGCATGAAATAATATCCTCTGGCCTCTATTATGATGCATATGATCGAGTAATAGATTGAGAGGGAGCTACAACCTATGATGGGGGATTGTCTAATCTCAATCATAGTGGATTAGTATGTGAAATAGGTCCCTAAAAGTCTAACCATAGTGAATATCTATCTGGAGCAACACTCTGTGATGTGGGTTTGTTTAATATTAATCATAACAAGTTGTTACATGATAAAGGACTCTTAAAATATCATCATAGTGAATATCTCTTTAGAGTGGTACTCTACTATGGTACTTGTGACTGTCTTGGATATGTATATAGAACTGCACTATGTACTCCTCAGACTACAATAATATATGTAGGTTGTTCTTACTATAATGGTTTACAAACCCTCTAAATAGTTGGAATAGGAGATTCCTAGGAGGCTCTATCCTAGAACCTGCATTATTCTGATGATGAGTGACTGATGATTCCTATAAAGGAATGTCCTGGGATGACTTAGTCATGGATTAATGAGGTCTATGGTTCCAAGATAGAGGAGATCTCAATTCCACCTATGTGAATGATATGATTTTATTATCAACAAATCTACTAATGCAATCCTTGTGTACATAAAAATAATTATTTATGTGTCCATAGATATGATGATAGTTACAAAATGGTTGATGTGGCTATTTATGTAAGATATGTGGATCTTATTGATGAGTAGAAGGTAATGTGATTAATCTCCTATCTAGAAGAGATAATAATATGACAAATGGGATATCCCACTCTAAATCAAATTGTAATGGTGATTTATTATTGTTCTCTATAGTGCAGATTGTAGGTTGTGCTATATAGATTGGCTCTCTATTCTTACTGGTTGCATTTTTGGTTATGGTCTCCTATATTGTTTAGGACATGGTGGATGTTGTGTGCTAAGAAATATAGTTTTAGATACTTCTATGAAATATAGATTAATTTGGTCAACTAAACCTACCTTAATCAATCCCAATTTCTTTTCCAAGGCTATAACTATATAACATAATTTTCTAAAAGAGGACTCTATTTGATATAATATATGTTCAAGGAGAGGTTGACTAATCCTATTCATAAATATATTTTGAATATCTAAATCTATTGGGTCATAGATCAATCTTAACATGTGCATCTTAAATTGTAAGATATAATCACTAACTGACTCTAAAGTATTCTGATGCAATGTGGCAAGTTTCTCATATGTAACATGATGACCCATGTTTTCTATGTAATGTCTGAGAAATGCCTCCTCTAAGTTATCATATATATGCAAATATACAATAGGGAGTATATTAAATAACTAAATCTATGCTTCCCCCACTAATGTCTACTGGAGTAATTTCATTAGAATCAAAGAATTCACATGAGATCGTAAAGCCTTCCAAAAACCTTTAATATGTATTAATGGATCTCCATTACCATCAAAGTTAGGTAATGATGGTATCTAAAATGCTTAGGCAATGAATATTTTATGAATGTCTTCGAAAGAGGGTTCCCATGTAAATCATTATCATCCATCCAAGACTTATAAGACTTATTTTCCAAGGTAACGACATACACTTGGTATTTTAATTCACCTATTGCATGCATCTAAGATATAATCTCTTGGGATGGTATACTAGCATATTTAAGTGGTTTGTTTAATCATTGAACTTGATCATTAATTTTAGCCATGGGAATGGTAAATTTATCAATTAGATCATAAAGAGGAGGTGTGTTCACTCAAACCTTTGGATGGATGGTAACTTGGACCCTTGTAGAGGGATGCGGGCTACCATTCTCCTTAGGTGAAGAGTGAGAAATAGGTTCCACTATTTTAGGGTTGGCATGGATGATTCATTGGTATCTTTATGTTTTAGTGAATCACATTCTAATTGAGTAGAGGATGTGATTTTATCAGTAACTTGTGCATTATTTTCAATAAAATCATGCATAGGATTAGAAATAACAATTGTTAGTGCATTATGTTTGAGAAGAAGAGTGAGAAAAGAGTTAGAAACATGAGATGTATTTTATTATTCACTATGTACATACTAATCACCATTATTAAATGCATTATCATAGATGAAATATCGTTTATAGTCACTCTCATTTTCCTATTCATTTGTATTTTCACTATTGTACTCATTATCACTTCCATTATCACTAGGGAGAGGTGTGAGAGAAGAATTTCATTATTTTGTAATGTGCATGTATTTTATCCAAGATGGTGTGTATGCATTATTTTCATTTTCAATATGAGAGGTAAGAGTAAGAGATTTATTATTTAGACTTTCTTTTGATAAATTAGAGTTGAGAGGATGAGATGCATCATTTGAACTATGCATTGGCAATTTGATTACATTGCATTTATATTGTTGTATTTTGAACAGAGAAGTATCAAAAGAGAGATAAATATTAGGTTTACATGGAAGAAAACTATAACTAGTAAGAGGATCACTCAAAATTGAATAACTAATTTGTTCATTTTGTGCATTGTGTATAAGAGGATAAGGTGAAAATTACCTTTCCCATTTATCAAAAATTTTTTCTTTAAAAGAGGGTAAAAAAGAGTAGGTTTGAGAGAAGAAGATGAATCTATTTTTTCTTCACTATCACATTCACATGTATCATCATATTTATCATCACAACAATAGTAATTATCTTCATAGTAAATGAAATCATTTTTCACATTTTTAGCTATTGTATAATTTTTCAAATTTATCCATTCATTGTCATAATTATGAGAAAAATTTGGAAATTGATCTATGATAAGATAAGGAAGAAGTGCCTTTGTGGCCATTTTCTTTCATTCACCAAAGATAGTACATAAAATTATCATTAAGAAAATAAATGGGAAAATGACTACTAACATAGAGATTTTGAAAATATTTTTGACAATCTAAATAGTTTGAAAAAAATTCAAAATAATTTTCAAAAAATTGTAAGGAAGGCTTGGGGATTGAGGTCCTAATTATAAATCTAGGGTTTTGGGATAGTTTTTTAGAATATTTTAAAACTATGGCAATAATTTATATTCTATAAATAATTTGAATAAAATTAATGCACAAAAGTTTATACAAAAATTAATAAATTTTAATTTTAATTTTTGCATAAAATAACTACTAACATTGAGATTTTGAAAATATTTTTGACACTCCAAATAATTGGAAAAAAATCTATAATATTTTTAAAAAAATTGTAAGGGAGGTAAGCTTAGGGTTTGAGGACCTAGTTTGAAATGTAGGGTTTTTGGTTAGGGTTTTAGAAATTTTCAAAATTATGGAAATAATTTAAATTCTTAAAATAATTTGAATAAAATTAATACAAAAAAAATTGTATAAAAAAATATTTTTTTAAATTAAATTTATGGAAAAAATCTGGAGGAAAAACCTTAATTGTATCTAGGGTTTTAGATTGGTTCGAAGTAAGTCAGGTTCATCAAATGTGTTATTATTTTTGAGAAACTAGGGTCTAATTCCTAAACAATAAAAGGTATATAATAAGCAGAAATATAAAATCAAATATAGTAAAATATAGATTATGATCTAAATTAATTACATCAATTGTAAAGAGATAGAAATAAACTTATCTAGGAAAATAGGCTAAAATATATGATTCAGGGGTTGAAATCTACTACACAGGACTGGGATAGTGTCACAAATCCAAATTTAAATTTAATTTTGTGAAAATATACGAGTGTCAAAATAAGACATGATAGTGTCTGTGATATAGTTCCTTTCTACCACTATTATCCTAAATGTCTAAGATTTATGGGTTTTATCTATTGTCTTAGTATGAGTTTGTGTATGAAATATTAGTGGCTAAATGTCAATAAAGCTCACTATAGGTCCATTTCTGTCTCCACACCCTATGTATATATAAACACATAAAAAAACAAATACATTAAAATCATAAAGGGGAAAAGCTAGGTTAGGGGAAGTATTATCACATGATCTAGAACCTGGGTTATTCTCATCACTACCTACATTAACCCTTAATCTAGGGTTTCAGATCAAATATAGTTCTCCACTAGGGAACATTCATAATCAATGTGCATTGTTGATTAAAGAATTAACTTTCATCGATTCCCTTCTTTGATCAATCATTTAAGTCTATGTGTGATGTATAATGCTAAGCTATACTATTTACTAGTTTTTATTATGTAATATTCCAAAGTAGTAAGTCCTAGATATAACATGCCTTGTGAAATCCTTTATATAGGAGGCTCATTATTTATAATTTAGGAAATTTATTTACATTTGGATGTTAATGGAAAAATTAAAGATGAATCTATGAAATGGGATGGGACCCATTAAGCAAGGGAAACTGACTATTGGAACTCAAAATGACCTTGGATAGGATCACTATAAATGGACACCCTATGGTCCAATACTATAGTCCAATCCCAATGTTCTTGTCCTCTAGGCTTGGGACTAAGTGAAATGGAACAAACATAGGAAATCTAACATGGCTGAGGTAGAATGAGGTTCTGGAAGTCTACAAATGACTTGTAATAAGAAAAAAGGTGACTCAAGCATAAAACAAAACCAATATGAGTATAAAGAAAGGAATGGCTAAATGTGAACAAGGTTCATATTCTCCATTCGATGTCTCCTATTAAAGTACTATGAGAAGACACGATATATGTAGTTTCTTGACCAATTTATCATGTATATAATATGCATCCATAAGTCTTAGGACTTATGGATGCATACGTTCTCCTCTAAAAGATTCAATATAAGTTGATATTGGCATTTGCATAAAAAATTATGAATGGATATATATATATATATATATATATATATATATATATATATATATATATATATATATATATATATATTGTTATATTATTATTTTGAATCCATTGGTTTTCTACTAGATATTGAGCATATCATTGACTCTGTGTGTGTGGAAATAC
This sequence comes from Torreya grandis, assembly GCA_037957365.1. Taxonomy (NCBI): domain Eukaryota; kingdom Viridiplantae; phylum Streptophyta; class Pinopsida; order Cupressales; family Taxaceae; genus Torreya; species Torreya grandis. Next base: position 1,613,513 of record JARHVA010002710.1, on the reverse strand, counting down.
ATAGTTAGTTTCATGTTTCAATACACAGCTAGGTTTGTCTATTCTATGTAATAAATGGAACGTTAGTGGATTTCTTACCTTATAATGTACATAATATATATACATACATTTTAAGTGTATTCCATCAGCGTGTTCCTGAGGGTTTCATGATTTTTTTTTGCATAGCCATATGATGTGTGTAGGTGCAATGGCTATATGGACATGATCAATTGACTCTGTCAATGTATATTATTATGTGGAATAATGGAGTTAGTTTCCTAGTGGGGTTCTTAGTTTTTATAAAAACATGTTTTATTTTATTTCTTGATTACATGCAAAGATCTTAATGGATGGCTTGGTTTTAAAAATAGTGACTATGTTTGTCATTATGAAGTATAGTACAACTTTTGAGTTGGGGTTTCAATAATGTGGGCTGGAAAATGTTTGGGTGTGTGTTATACATAATGATTTTGAGTTCTTTATGTAGTGTGACTGAGTTAATTCTTGTTTTATTTGAACCACTTGATAGGTATATGGGTCTCGGTTAGGGTATATTTGATTGTGTATTCATCTCATATATTTTTTATTTTAATATAACTATTTTTGATTATTTAATATTATGGAAGTTCTATTTTAACACAGTTTCCATATTGACTCTATTCTGGAATACATTTCCTATTGGTTTACTAAGTTTCTAAATATGTTATAGGGTTCTTGGTCATATTGATTATTTGAAAAATACTAATGTTACTTACTTGTGTTATATTCTTGAGGCTAATCTATGTTTTCTTGTTGCATCTTTGATTGTGTGGTCTATAATCATTACATGAAGCTTTTTTATAATGTCGACTGGGATTTTTGTTATATCTTGATTGCATTTATATTCAAGTGTCATGGCCTTTATGTTTGATTTGGTTTTTATATCTTGACTACATTTTGATCACTGTGTTGTGATTTTTGAGGGCATAGTCAACCATGGTTCTGGTGTTACACTTTAATGCATTTCAAATATTTAGCCATGGGGTTCTTGAATATGATTGATGGGTTATTTAACTAGGTTTTTATATTGAATTTGGATATGGTATGATTATGTTGGTTGTGTTATATTGGTTTAGATCCTATGTAAGACTTAATAGAACCTATGTTAAGGTGGCATGAGTATATATGGTTATATCCTGATGTATGAGATGGCATCAAAGAAGTCTGAAGGAGTTAGATTTGTTTTTATAAAATACCTAGGTTTATAAACATTATAAATGTTATAATTATTCTATTTTTAATTATTATATTATCTAAATGAGTTAAGTGACTTATCTAGATTATTTTTTTGTTTTTCATAATTTTTATTTTATTTTTATATGTTTGGATGGTTAATTGGTCACCACTCCTTGACTAGACCTAAATGATGAAAAAAATTGGTATATTATATCCCTGGTATAAATTGGCAATCGAGATGGTTAAGGATAACCATAAACTTGGATGGAGATCCATGACGGTTAACTCAAATAATATAGAATTGATTAGTTGTCAATCCATTCTATATCATTCGACAGTCATGTTAGTCATCCCTATTTCTAATCTATGCTAAAGATGAATTAATTACTCCCATCACACCTCAAAATGAAATAATTGCATTTTTTTAATTTTATTTATTGATATGTCCTTTAGGTTTAAAATCTGATTGTTCATAATTCCGTTCACACCCCTACTTCCCATAATAGCCATCCTGATGATGGTTGTGGTGGTAAGGTAAATTGATGGTTGCGCTCATAGGGCTAGTTGGTAGGGCTTGTCTAGTTCATTCACTTTTTGTTACATATTTTATTAATATCATACACGCATGAAGTAAGTTGGTAAAAATTTAATTATGTTAATTATGTTTTATTTACTTTGTAAATTAGAGTAATGATTTTTTAGCTAGATAGTATTCAATCTGGATTTATTATGGGTTAATCATGTTAATGCTAACCTGTGTTTATAATAGGATACAAAATTTAAATATTGCACAAAGTGTAAGACTGCTAATTTGATATATATTTCTAAAGGTGATGCACTTTAGGTATATTAAGTTATTAGATATCTATTTTAACTTTCTTCATGTTGATAAAGCGTTCTGTTAATTCTATTAATTGTGAAACTACTCTTCCATCATTTATTGATAAGCAAGTTGAATTATTAAAAATATTTTGTATTTTTAACCCAAGTTCATAATTATGATATCGATTCCTTGGTTTAATTAGATGATTAGGACATTTAAATTTGATCTATTTGATGTTATCCTAAATAGACCTTATTTAGACAATTACACAAGATTTCTAAAAAACATATTGTGTATAATGATAATAATATGGAGCTTTCTATTCTAATGAAAGAATAATATTTTGGTTCAATTATATACATAATTGGATACATATTATGCTTTTTTGAATCATTAATACATATTCATAACAAGTATCCTTGATTATCACATTATATATTATGAATACAATTATATAGATGTATTGCATATGGGATTGTTGTTTCCAGCTATGCATAAACTATTAAATTGTTACTAGTTGTTCATGCATGTGAAAACATAAATAAAATTCTCACATATAAAACTCATTTTAGACATACATGTATGCATATAAAGTTATGTATGTTTCATATATCAGAGCTGAAAATTATTATTACTATTTCTACATTTCATAATAAATGAATTATAAGTTAGTATAATTATTTCACTTAATCAAGATGTTTCATAATCATGAATATTATTTCTTCATACGTTAGTTATGAAATGAAATGAATTTAAAATACTTTAGATAGATTGTTTGAATCTAATGATGAAATTAGGAATGAATTGGATGATATGAGCAAGATGAATGTTGTTTACTTCTTCATTTACTATTATGTAAACATATGACTGAAACATGAATGCTTGATAATTTATATTCCTTGGTCTGGACATGATTTTGCTTTCCTTTTTGATAGCTCAAAATGCTTGCATTGATGACCATTGCTTTCCCAAAAGAAATTTGTAAAATTTCCTTAAGTGGAACTTTGTATTTGGGTTACACTAAAATATTTTTGAATGTGTTTTTGTTACATTCTATTGTCTTTTAATAACTTGCTGCTCTTGCTTTTAGTTTATTTAGATAAGGGATTAATTTTAGAATGTGATGATTTATTATTTATGGATACACTTAGATGATAATAGAAACATTGTAAGAAAATAATTAATTCCTTTCTTATTTAGTTACCTAAGAATGAGTTAACTATTGGATTAATACATAGATTCCATCCCTAGAAATTATTACATACTTAAGGACTAAGTAATTATATATATTGGATGTATTATATCTTGATTTCTCTTATAATATCACATTATCTATGACAATATAACATCACTATATGGAATCAATTTTAGAATACCTAAAGTTTGTTTGATAAATGATGATATTGATCATAACTATGTCATTAATCATTAGTCTAAATAATGACATCTATGGTTAATAAATGAATGTTATATGATCTACTGAAATAAGGGTATGA
>JARHVA010002710.1:1542500-1602500 GCA_037957365.1 Torreya grandis | reverse complement strand
GATTTTCCAAAATAAAAAGGAGGGTAAGAATATTAAAAAATAATTGGGTTTATATGTCTGAATATTCATCTATGAAAAATGATAGACCTATGTATGAGGCCTGATGGAACCTTATTTGTAGTCTTTTTTAACAATGTTGAACTTAAGGAGAAATATAAACCTATTGGTTATGATATACCAGATAGGAAATGAATATAAGAACCCATTGGTAAAAATTAACCATCTCAGTTAATACAAATACCAAGTTGAGTAGGTTATAAGCCTAATTGTGAATAATATAGACCTATAACAGGCCTACTTACATCATATTGGTATTAAAGCTTAGCAAAAGCTCTTGGGGAGAGAAAGTGAGTAATGACAATGAGAAAAAAAAAAAAAAAGTTTACATAAGTTAAAATTTAGATAATAAGTGAAATAATTTCATCCACAAAGGTGTATATGTATGAAGAAGAACTAAATAAGCACATTAAATCTTAAAGTTTGGTATAAAACCCAATAATGAGTTAATAGTGTGAGTAGATGCTAATGAACTCTTAGAATCTCAAGTGATTTATGAAAGAACAAGTGAAAGGAATTAATTCAACCCTAACATATATAAATTTGATGATAAGAAAGAGAATTTTAGTAACATGTAATAAATCCAATATAACATGAAGGCTTGAAAAGGTGAAAAGATCATGCAAGTCCAAATTTTTGAAGAAGAGAGAAGGAAGGTTCAAACATGCATGTGTAAGTGTATGTGTTTGGATGTTTTAAATCTTGTTTGTGTTACTATTATCTAAATAATTCACTTTTATAATTAAATATTAATCAATAAGGAACAGTGAGGAATGAAAAAGGGTAAAACAAAGGAGAAAATTATGGAAGGATTGAGAAGAAAGAAGAGTCTAATGCAAAAAAGATTAACGTGAGGAAATAAGTAAACATAAAAAAGGAGATATATGAGATGAATCAAGCCGTAGCTCATTTGAAACAATGTTTGGAAGAATGGAATCCATCATAACAAGGGATATGCATCAAAAAAATGGTTAAATGTCTAATCAGTCAAATTATTGAATGGATATGGAGACAAAAAGAGTATAAAGGAATGAAAAATACAAGAAGAAATATAAAAATAAATCTTAACGAGGAAATGAAATAGGTTATCATCATTGAGGGCAAACAATATGAACATGATATATTATGCAATGACCAAGAAGAGCATGGATATGATGATGAGGCTAAAGTGTTATAGGATAAACCAATTTTTTTTTTTTAATAAGGTGAATAATTATATGCTTATTTGGAGTAAATATTAGTTGATGAAGAACAAGTGTGTAAGGAAGAGGTGCTTTAAAGAACACAAATCATGAGAATAAGATTACCAATGTAAAAAGACATTGAGCAGCTATTCTAGTTTCAATATTTTGATGTTAATAATGTATTTAAGTGTGTTATTATATGTATAAAAGTTATCAAGTAGAGTTTTAAATTTGATTTCTAAAAAAATAAAATAAAAAAAATAAAAAAAGGTGCTAAAAGACATTAAAAAATGGGTTTATTATGTGAAGCCTAAATAACATAATCAAAGAGTGATATTTAGTTAATAAGATGAGATAAAAGCTGAGAAAATGATTAATATTTTCAATTAAAAAAATAATATAGGAAAATAGGGATGAGGACAAAGAATGAAATTAGAGGTTAACTTCAAAACTAACACAAGAGAAGAATGTGTAATATTTTAGGGTTCCATTGCTATGGTGGATCGATGACTTGAAATGTGGTAGAGGATCAACCATAACACATGCAAGTTGAATGACCAAAATGGGAAGGGAAAGATTAAGATGTGGTTAAATAAAGTAAGGGTCCATCTCCATTTCAGTCAGAGGCTTTAGTAGCATAGCCATTTTGTGATCCTAAGCACATAGGCTTATTTGATCTCTTTGTTAATGTTGAAGGGATTTTCCTTAGATGAAAATTTTTAGATTGAGATTGGGGAAAGGTCCTTTTTCATGGGGATAAAATAACCTCATATGTAGAGGTAACTATTACTATTGAATTCAATGTTATAAAGAGGTAGGGGAAGCATCTAAAACTTTTTATATCTAACCCCTCGATTTACTTTGAAGGGGAAAATATTTGTACAGTATTAAAGTGGGATAAAATCTTAGTTAAATCTAGGGTGATTTTCCATTTCTAAAAAAATTGGCCTTCTCTCAAGTATCTCAACATTTGGATCATATAAAAATGGAATCCTTTGATGAAGGGTTCACTAGAATTTTACACTTCTTTAATGGGATTTTTTGTGGTTATCTTTGATAATATTGAGGATAATGATGAGGTATTCATGGAATAATTATGGACTTGGGAATTCAACATGATATTATTCAATCCATGGTTTCCTATTACTAACCCTCTCACCAAATATTTCAACATTATACAAATAAGGGTAAGGTTAGTTCATTTACTGCATACAATGGGAAATACAAAATATCTACAAATAAATATTAACTCAAACAAGATATATCCTACTTACACTTATAATTGTGGGTATATTAGATAATTTGGGTCATGACCAATATGAATCCACTAGACCTAGTTAAGGTATTTCTTACCAAAAAAATAATGATAGGAAGGGTTTCAAACCCTTCAATCAAGAAAAATAGTGTAATAACCCTACCTTGGTCTTATATTTTTGTATTAATGAAATTAATAAAAGATAAACAAAAATCTACCAAAGTGTGTTTCATAAAGTGGGGGTAATAAATAATATAAGTAAACATACATAGAAGACATATAGTGATGTCAATGTCAATGTAATCCTAATGCATGAAATAAAAGTGTAAATAAATATCTATCTACTATTATAAAGGAAGAACAAAGGGAGAAATACTTACCTTAGAATATTTACCCATTGAGCCTCAATCTCTCCCTTGGTCAATGTCCTTCAGAAGAGGTTATTGTGGTATGTAAGGATGACAAGGATAAATCAGCTCTTCGAAACACAACCTATCAATGCATCCAAAAGATTTATCAATAAGACAAAATCCATATCTCTAAAGAAAGTAAAAATACCTTAAACTTACTCCTTAAGTATAATGATGGATAAGTAGATGCACAATATATCTTAATTATAATTATCTTTGTGTTAAATGATTGAAATGAATGTGTTTATATAGGTGGATCTAACCATAAAACCTTCTAAAATTTTAGGCCAATAAGGTCCACCTGATCGACCTAGTATTATAATTGACAAATAGTACGTCACAAAATAGGTTGGCTAGGGGCCAACGTAGAGCCTAATAAGTTTTGTCAATAAGAATCCAAGGTTGATCCATCCAACATGGTCATGTAAGCTACCAAAAAAGGTGTTTGGTTAATGAAATGGCTAATGAAGGTGGTAAATGACTAGAGGATGGTAAAAATAGGAGACAAAGCTTAGGGGAATATTTTCAAGATACAAGTGTGTAGATAAAAAGTGGAGAAAATGGACAAAAATAATGTAAATCACCAATGGTCTATCCACCCATTTCTTGATGAACCCCTTAAGGCATGCAAATAGAGATATTAATACTCAACAGGTTCCTTCAAGATATATAGCATCAGTAATTGATAAAAGTTTGAAAATATTATGTGTAAACATATTCCCCACTCAAATCTCATCACGTGTTACATAGATGTTACATGGGATGGTGATTTAGGAAAAAAACATAACAACACATAACATTAAAATCGAATAAAGTGTTGTAAAGATTAGATAAGATAAATGAAATGGAAGAATTGAAAAATAAATAAATTTACTTAGCTTAGTGATGTAGATAAATAAACAAATGTGAAGGTGTCTAATGTGAGGAATATTAGGTCAACCTATAGATATTACCCAAAAAGAGTGAAAAATCAAATTTTTTGTAATATGGGAATATAATAGTTAGAAGTATTCTCTACGACATCATGATTCCTTAACATTTTATTGTTTGTAAAAAGATTTAGTAGAGACAAAGATATGATCAAAAGAAGAAATATAATAGTAAAGGTTTGAAGGGTAAATAATTTTGAATAGTAAATATAAATACGGTAAAAAGAATTCATTTTCTATTATTTAATATTATGAAAAAACTAAAGCTCTAAAAGACCTAGTGAGAGCCTAGACATCCAGGATGGTGAGGAGAAAATAGCTGAGATGGAGAGGACATACAGTAGCCAAAACTAGTGCAACACATGTAAGAAATTAAAATTTTGATTTTTTTTAGTATTTTTATTTAAAATTGAGTGAATTATATCAGTTTTAAAATTAGATAAAATTTAGATACTTGAATGAACCTTAGGAAATTTTTAGGAACACTAGGGGTCAAACATGATACTCAGTAGGAAAGAGTTAGAGTAACAAATGCCCAAGGCATTTATGGAAATTAATCAAAATATCAGCATAATTAGTGAACAAGGTCAATTAGGATGACTTAGTTTGTAAAAGATAAAGAAATTAGTGGGTCAACTTAGTAGTAATTGGCTGACTTAGTTGGTTAAGTTAAAAACTAAATGGCCAACTTAGTTGGTTAAGTGGAAAGCTAAGGAGCTGACTTAGTATTATGTGGCCAACTTAGTTGGTTAAGTGGAAAAATAAGGATTTGACTTAGTATTAAGTGGCCAACTTAGTTGGTTAAGAGGAAAACTAAGGGTCCAACTTAGTAGTAAGTGGTTGCATTAGTTAGTTGAAGGCTGAAAAGGGATTACGTAGTACTAGGTGGTTGACTTAGTTATTTATTAAGTGGCCAATATAGTATTGTAAAGTAGAAAGGAGGCTGACTTAGTAATGTAAAATAAAGTGTGGCTAATTTAGTACTGGATAAGATGATCTATTATAAATTTGAGATAGATTATTTAGTTTTTAAGTAGGTGAGCTTTTAGAGAGAAAACAAACCGAATTAAACCAGCTTATTTTTGTGAATTTTGTAAGAATGTATTTTGATTATAGGTGACATGGAAATCTAATATATCCTTCATTATTTGATGTTTTTTTAAATATGTAATATATTTTGCTAATTGGTTTATGCCTCATGGTTATCCAATTTATTAGAGCACCTAATAGATGTAGATAGAGCTAGGTTGGTTGTGTTGGGCTTAGGCAACATTTCAAAGATTGGATGCATCCAAATGAGTGTTGGTCAATCGTTCATTTGCATTCAATAGAAAATAGAATAGATTCCACAAATCAATCCTACATCAAAGAAGATAGATCCTACTTACGCTTCAAATTACATATACATTAGATAATAAGATTCATGACCAATATGGATCTTTTAGACCTAACTAAGGGATATCTTATCATAAATAATATCACTATGGAGGGTTCTAAAGCCTTTAGTCAAGAAAAACTATGCAATAACTATATATAGGTCCTATGTTTTCATATTTACTAAAATATTAACAAGTAGATCAAAATCTAATCTTATGCTCACCAAATCTTGTGGAACAAAGTGGGGGTAATAAATAATAAAAGTGAACATGCATAAGATAAAGCTAATTAAGCTATGTCTAGGTAAAACACTAACACATGGAGAAATCAATATTATTCAAAAGCCATTAATTATGTTGTTTCTATCTACTAAAGAGAGGAGAAAAGTTAGATATACTTAGTTGGAAGACAAAGCCATTGAGACTCAATCTTTTCCTTGGCCAAAGGTGTTTCTCAAGAGGTTTTTATGGTTTCTATGGATCACTATGAAAGTCCAAAGCATCGAAAACATATCCACGTGATAATATTCTTATCCAATTTGAAACCTTAAGTTAAGACACCTAAATTAGAATGGTAGAAGATGAGATTGTAAAGAAGCACAAATGAATAATAACTCTTGTTGTCTCTCTAAGAATGGAGAAAATGGATGTATTTATATAAGCAAATCTAACCCTAAAACTTTCAAAAAATATATCTGACAAGGTCAACCCATTCAATCTAGTATTGTAATTAATAAAAATCATACTAGATAATGAACTATGTCAGCCATGGTTGACTTAGTTCTTATTAAGTTGTTTGTGAATAATAATATAGGGTCAATGCAGTTGACATAGTCATGTAAACTAAAAAAAATGGGGTTTAGGTTAGGAAAATGGATAATGAAGGTGCAAAATAACTAGAAGAAGGTACAAAATAAGAGTCTAATATTAGGGGAATTGTTTTTAGGATACAAGTGTGTAGATATCAAGTGGAAAAATGGATAACAATCCTACCAAGCACCAAAGCTCTACTTGGCCCTTTCCTAGTCCACCCTTAAGGTGTGCCCTTAGAGAGATTGAGACTCGATAGGTTCCTAAAAGATATAAAGCATGAGTAATTCATAGCATTTTAAAATAGTCCATGTATACATATTCTCTATTTAAATCTCATCACATGTTAATTATGTGCAATAGGGGATGGTGCTTCAAGAAAGAACATAGTAACACACAATGCTAAAGAAGAAAAAAACTATAGTATTTTAAATCATAAAGTAACAAAAATTTAAATGATTGAAATGGAAATAACTAAAAATTTAATGTATGCATCCCTTGACTCACATTTATCACTAGGTGGTTATCTGTTATGATTGTATTTTTTATCATGGAGCGCATAGATATTGTTCTCGACAAATCTAAGGATAAAAAACTAAAGAGAAAAAAAAAATTAAATGTAGGAAAGCCAAGATAACTAGTGTTATGTGGATGGAATGTACTTGAAAATTTCACAACATGGGGTGACAAGTGTTATGCTAGACTAAATGATCAAGTCAAACTTTAGAGTAAATTAGGTGACCAAATGTCTAAGGCTACTAATGACAAAAAAAACTCAAACAAGTGAACCTTGAGTAAGAAAGGAAAAATCACAATGTCAAACTGAGGATACATGTTAAAAAGGATGTTAATCAAAGATCAATGTGAAATTAGTAACAATCCTCAATTAAACAAAGATGGGCAGGTAAAATATTAAAATAAAGTTGATGAGTGAACAATAACAATCCTTACTCATTGCCAATGAAAAAAGGTGAATAAAAGAGAAAACAAAATTAATGAGCGATAAGTAACAAGCCAACCTCACTCAATAATGGAAAAATTAAATGAAAGTAAAAATGGACTTAGGTGTCAACAAAAAGGGTGGTATAATAATGACAAACGATATATGAAATCAAGTCATTTCTACAAATGTAGAGGAATGGTATAAATAAGATAGTCTAAATTTTCTCAAACATATTATTTTCTTTTAGGGATAGATGTAATTGAAATAAATTATTGTTAACATGTATTTAATATGTGAAGAGGAAGGAAGGTAGTGAAGGGAAAATAGATTTATAATCATTTTTGGTCTATCAAGGTGGGAAATGAAATGGGTTGAGGGGAGAATTAAGGAAAAACCATGGTAGAGGAACTCTCTATCAAAGTCAAGACACTCAAATTAGGTTTATCAAAACAAGAAGACGTATAACCTTAAGGACATTCAAGAACTTATCTTAGCCATAAAAGTCTTATGTCAAAAAATGAAGTATGTACAACATCCCATGAAAGATATATGCATGAAAGTTAAAATGGACTTTCCTTCCCAAAAAATGTTCCCCATTTCATAAGACCCCTTAAAAATATGTCAATCTACTATGAATATTGGATACTATCATGATAAATTAGGTAGCGCCATAGAGTTGATTAAATTATCCTATTCTAATCTATAAGCCTATCGTACCCCAATGGACCTTGACTTTAGTGTGAGGCTAACCATGGAGTTTAAGATTCAATTATAGATATAAGATGTGTTTGTAATCATATATTTTGGTGTGATTTTAATTTTTTTCATTTATATGTTGCCTTTTATATATCATTTCCTTTTATTTTAAATTATTTTGTTTTAATGTTTCTTAATGTCTATTTCTATTCCGCTTCCATATGGATTTGGAAAACCAAACATGGGTGATAAATATGACTTTCATTTGAATACTTGGGACTTTCTGGTTAAGAAAGAGAACTTAGAGAGAATAGTGTTTAAAATCTCATAAATTTAGGTGAAATAAAATTTCTATCTTATGTTCAACCTTGTTTTATAGAATTTGGAGTGAAAAGAAAGGAAATCAAGAGGAATGAAGCATGGAATAATTTGAATTACTTCAAAACATAAAAATTGTGATAAAAAGTTAAAAAGGGATAAAATGATAAAAAAAAGTGTGATTATTTATCATAAGAATGAGGTAAATTTAGGAAAAATTGCTAAAATAGGTTGTTATGAAAATTTCATCTATCAAAAGAAGCAAAAGCTAAAGATGAGAACAAATATCCAAAACTTGTAGCCATTGTAAAACACAATCTAGAAAATGAAGGACAAGATTGTGATTTTATGAGAAAGAGTAATGCCTAATATGAATAAAGAGGATGGATAAAATTCCCCAATGGCTAGAGTAATGTGTGTATGGGCATTGCAAGATGCCCCAAAGGCTAAAAATTGAAAGAAAAGATAAGAACAAAAGAGCATCCCATATAGTGTCTAAATGGATTCAATTTGTCCAAGACGATTTTGATATGGGATGTGATGCTTTAGGAAAGAAAGATGATGTTAAAAAAGAATAATGAATGATAAATAACTAAGTCAGTTAGATAGAGAATTAAGTCAACAAGACAAAAGAGTAAGGCCATCAATCAGCGTATAAAGTTGACCAAGTCAACTTAGTACTACTGTACAAAAGGTAGAAGAGTATAGACTCTACCAAGTTAACTTAGTACTATTGGACATAAGGAAAAAGAGTACATAGTGGACCAAGTCAACCTAGTACTGAAAATGGAGAGAAACATACTATGATAAGGATACAAATTCAACCAAGTCAACTTAGTACTATACCCTGATTGGTAAAAAGGAGTATGAGGTTGAATTAATATTATAGACATGGAAAATGATAGTCTATAGGAGACTATGTTGAATATAAAACAATGTGCTTAAATAGGGAAAGATTTTGGAATGTAAGTGAATCAAGAAATGGAAGCATATACATAAAAAATCATATTAATGAGAATGATCCAATTAGAACACTTAACACAAAACCTTACACCAATATTGTTCAATGTAAGTTTTTAAAATACAACACACATTGATCATAGAGAAAATAGTCAAATGAAAAGTAAATGCTCACTATGTGCTCATAGTGAGTGTTTTTAGATTATTATAATGTGTTATCTTAAGTGTGATAGGGAAGTTAGATGAAAATAGTGAACTACAATTAAATTTCAGGATGATTTCAAGACATTAGGCTGAAAGGGATTTGTGTTGGTTATTATACTAGATTGGCATTAGATCGTACTCCCTCATGTCACATTCTTGTATTAATAAGGGTGTTAAATGCTTTACTAATATATACCATTAACCATGTGTTTATACTTGGCCAAAAAACCATGTGGGCTTCCCCCTTAGTAATGAAATCCAAGTAGGCAGGTCTTGGGAAGACAAATGTTAAATGCATTTTGAGTATTGTGTGATTTGGTAGTGTGTGAAATAAGATTTAAATAGTGCAACTACTTTAATTTTTTTTTAAACCACCTAATTAGACTATGTGATCTACTCTAAGCATTTAAATAGCTTAAAATGAAAGTGTTAATTAATTATTAGTATATATTTATTAATTCTTGAGTTAAAAATGGTACAAAATCAGTTAGATGACACTTTATACAAATAGTATAAAACCAAGTACACCAGGTCGCTACTATTCCATAGAATCAAGAATATTAAAGAACTAAGTTGACCTCTTGTATCTAGAAGATAGGCTACAAAACTAAGTTGACCAAGTCAAATTATATTGTCTTATGATTATAGTTTTTAAGAATACAAACTTGTATAGAATAAAAATTGAATGAAGTACTAATTTGAAAGAGAGAAAGAAAAGAACATTGGTGGGTTGAAGATGATTAGGATTTAAAATTTTCTAGTGGAGTGCTTTGACTATTATATTCAATTTATAAAAATGACATAGAATGGGTTGATTTAGTTATGTTAAACCCTTTTTGTTGAAGTGTGATAAGATGACTAAGTTGACCTTCATGAATTATTTTATTTTTTTTATGTTATCTATAAGACTAAGTCAAATTTCACAACTTAGTTTATTATTATGGATGGTGACTAAAAAACAAAGTCAAACTAGTCAACTTAATTTGTTAAATTTAATTGAAGAAGAATAATGTGTCAACCTATATGATCTAGTAACTTGTTTCAGATGAGGACCTACACAAAAATAATAGATTCATTTTGATATGATTGTGTGTTCAAGTTATGCACAAAATTTATAACTACATGAGCCTAGTTAATCTAGTATCACAAATATAGAAAAACAATGAAATGATAGAAATCAAAAGCATGAAATAAAACCATCAAGGGCTAGATTCACGTGAGGTTCACCAAAAATTATGTAATGAGGAATGAAATAAATCTACAAATCAATAATATCTTGGAGAAGATAGATCCTACTTACACATCCAATTGGAGATACATTAGATAACTTGGGTCATCGCCAATATGGATCCACTATACGTAATTAATGGATCTCTTACCATAATAATATTATTAGAGAGGGTTCCAAAGCCTCCAGTCATGCAAAACTACATAATAACCCCAACTAGGTCTTATGTTTTCATATTCACTAAACTAATAACAAGTAAATCAATATCTAGTCTAGTGATAACCAAAGTTTGTAACATCAAGTACAAAAATAAAAAAAATTAAATAAAAAATTCATAGGAGACATATACTCACATGAATTTATATAGAGTCTTAATGCATGGAACAAAAGTTCATATACATATCTATCTAATCTTACAAAGGAAAAGAGAGTTAGGAATACTTACCTTTGAAAATAGGCCAACTGAGACTGAAACTCTCCCTTCGACAAGGTGGTTTACAAGAGGTTATTATGGTATGTAAGGATGATAGGGACAAATCAGCTCTAGGATACACAACATATCAATGCATCCAAAACACTTCTCTATAAGACAACATCTATATCTCAAAATAAAGTATGAAACCCTGAGACTGCTCCCAAAGTAGAAAGGTTGATAAGCAGATGCATAATATGTCTTAATTCTTATTCTATTTATGATAAATGATGGAAATGAATGTGTTTATATAGGTGGATCTAACCCTAAACACTTCAAAAATTTTAAGCCAATAAGGACAACCTAGTTGACTTCATATCATAATTGACAAAAACTAACTAGGTCATAGACTAGATTGGCCATCAGATGACCTAGACCCTAATAATTTTTTTAATAAGAATACGATGTCAATGTGGCTAACATAGTCATGTAAACTACCAAAAAAAAGGTTTAGGTTAGGGAAAGGGCCAATGAAGGTGGAAAATGAGTAGAGAAGGGTACAAAATAGGAGTCAAAGATTAGAATAATGTTTTTAAGAGACAGGTATGTAGATAGTAAGTGTAAAAAGGGATAATAATCCTAAAAAGCACCAATGGTCTACCCACCCCTTTCCTACTACACCCTTTAAGGTGTGCACTTAGAGATATTAAGACTCAATGGGTTCCTACAAGATAAATACTATCAATAATTGATAAAAGTTTGAAAATATTATGTGTATGCACCTACCACTTCAGTTTTAGACTTAATATATTTTTAAATTAATGGGAAATTCATTACAATAACATAAAAAATGTAGACTATATTTCTTGGAAATTTATCCACCCCACATATGGTATAATTCTTGTTAATCTACATTCTTTTATGGATCTCATTGATTTTACTATGATTAAGAGTAAGCATAAAACTTGGAAACAAACTCTTGATTATAAGGGATTGTCTTTTTGCTATAGGATATGTTTCACTACATAACATTAGGCTTGATGTATCAAATTATATTTGAATAAGAGATTATCCACTGGTGAAAGGATGACATTTCATAAATTGGTAATCGGGAAAATTTGGACTTAGATTCAACTAACGAAATTCCTAAGACTCCTCAAGTTATAAAGGAAGAGGTTCCTTGCAAAGAGAATATATTATTAGAGTATGTTTAAGGTGATATAAAATTTTTGTAAAAAGAATTTGATTGTGAACCTAATTAATTTTTTTATCTAATGGATATACTATAAATATCTCAATCAATTGATTATTTTCACATTACCATTCCTATTTATCAAGATGAAGGGGATGGGAAAGAATGGACCATAGTTGGTAGCAAGAAAAAATTACATGGAAAAAATAATGTTAAACCTTCAAATATGATCCTCAGATCTATGAAATAAAATACTATGAAAGGATCATAGGTTTAAATAAAATAATGAGGTTAGGGATCAACTTCAACATTAGTTTTACAATGATTAGTACGGTTAAAGGAGGATGGATTCATTATTTTTGACCCTTTGAGCTCGAATGTTTATGTGTTTCGATGGGTCATGATTCTTGTTTTTCACCTATATTTATTTCTTATATATTATGTGTTATAGTGATGATATTATTTATTTAATATTTTGCTTCTTAGTCATTATTAAGTGTTTCTATTCTAGGGTTTCAGTTCCTATTAAAAAAACCCACCCTTTATTTTTAAGAAAAAACTCAATAGAAATAGGTACTAGATTATCAAATAAAGGGAATAAATCAATAATTAATGAGGCAAGGATAAGTGAAGTACCTCAAGATATAAGAGCACAAAGAAATTCATTTATTACTCATGACAAAAATTTAATAAAAGATAAAGTATATAATGTGAAGGCGAAGGTTGATTTTAGTTTAAATCATGATGATGAAGTAATTAAGTGAAATAAAGAAAATAAATAATGAATCCTAGGTAATCATAGACATGATAAAATTCATGTGATAGTAAATTAGGGAGATTTCCATGATTGTTTTAAAATATAAATAAAGGAAGTTATGATTAATTTTAGACCTCAAGTCATGTACAAGTGAAACGTAAGTCCATCGAAGAAGATGAATGGACAAGTGCGCATTGATAAGAGTTCACGTAAATATAATAAAGATGATTATGAAAAAACTTATAGAGAGAAGAAACATCAAGAATACTTAAGGAAGACTAAAAATGATTTTAGGTTAACATCATGACGAATAGAAGAAGTTAGAGTTGAATAAAGTATAGTTAAGTAGAGGTCATTACATCAATACAATTTGATAAGGCATATGAATAATCCTAAATATATGGAAAGAGTTCCAAGAGGGTCAAGGAAGAAACATAAGGATCATTTAATAAAGATATAGTATGAGTAAGGTCCTAAGATCTTTGAATAAGGAGGATACGGGAAGGATCATGAGATCCTTGAGGAGATGTTAAGTCTCATTAATATGATTTAGTATTTATTGAGAATGTTGATTGTGTGGTTATGGATATATAGTTACAAGAGACACTCTATGAACATATAGAGAAGGTTAAGTATGGAATTTAAGATTTTAGTATAGAGAAGGATAAAGAGAAGGACAAGGACATTCTTCATGAAGTGGACAACATCATTTGAAAAACAAGTCTAAGTGAAAATGAAATCTAATTAGAATTATATATGATAAAGAATGAAGATACAATAAATGCAAGTTAAGGAGAGAATTTAGATGAAGATGATTCAAATAAGAAAAGGCAAGGCAAGATTTCCATATGCCATTATGAACCTAAATTAGTAAGGAGATAATAGTTCAAGGGATGAAAAGAATCTAAAAGAAAGTGTAATGTCATCACTAGAAGTTCTAGGGAATTCAAGATAAAGGCATAACAACCTTGAAATAAAAATAGGTTGTTGAAAAACCATTAGAGCTTTATATGAAAAAAATGCAAGGTAAAATAAAATATAAGTGGTGACACCAAGAAATCTCATAAAAATATAAAAATAATAGAGGCATTTGATACATATAAACATATAAAACATCCTTAAATATATATGGATAACTTTTCCAAAGGAGTATGTGAACACTCCATGATAAAATTTCCAAGATATTTTAAATTGAAAGTAGTAGTAATGATTGAAAATAAAATTTTAAGGGCCAAAAAAGACCAATAAGAATTGGAGATAGAAGAAAAAGAAGATAAATATGATAAGGAGATACAAAATAAATTTTAATTACATGAAGGTATAAGGTAAGATACAAAAAATCAAAATAAAAGTAAGAAGACATAAACCAAAAAGAGAGGATTAATAGGAAAGGAAGAAGAAGAATGAGATTTTAACAATAGAGAAGAAAGACCATGTGGAAAGGAAGGAAGGAATTGGAAGATAAGGAAAAATAATAAAACTATTAAAATCATCCATTTGATATGGATATAAAATTTTAGAAATTGGGGGTTTTGATGTAAGAGCATAAAAAATACTTATGTAAAATTTGATATTTTTGGTTTGTTAAGATTTAGATAAGATTTTGTAATCATAGTTAGACAATAATAAGATTGTTTATGCTTCATGTTTTATTTATTTGATTATATCTGAGTGTATAACATATTAATAGGTAATTTTATATGTGTTTAAATGACTATGTGTTTAAATTTATATATATATATATATTTTCAATTATTTAACTTTACCACCAAAATTTTAAAAAAAAAATTGAACTAGTTTTGGATGTTTTGAGTAGTTCTCTCACTCTTTAGTGAGTGGTGAGGTCATCTGTGGTTCTTTAAAGGTTATTTATGGCATAATGTATTTTTATAAGGTGTTTAATAAATGTGTTAATTCATAATAAATTGTGTAAACCCCAAATAATATGTATCCAATGTAGGTGGATGGTAAACTAAGAGTGTATTAGACAAGTCCTAGGTGGTGGAGAGAACATTAGTATTAGAACAAGACCAAACCAATATTATACATATTTTTATAATATATCATATTTAAAAAATTAATTAAAGATATCATGAAACATAATATTATAACTATATAACGGATGATTCTTTGTTAGAGAAGGATTTTTGTTCATTTTGAATGTTGAATATGGTTTGGAAGGTTGTAATATGCCTTTCTGAAATTATATGAATAAAAGAGAATTTTTACATTATTTATATGGATATATTAGATGTCATGAATGTTTTATTTCATGTTATTTTATTTTATTTAATGTTGAGTTATAATTTTATACTAATTTTGAGTTGTAGAAGTCTATAAACTAGGTTTGTTAGGTAACAGTCTAGGAAAGAATAACATTTCCACATAATTTTTCAGTTGATGATTTTGAAGGGAATTTTTTTGTTAATATAATATTTCATAGGTATTAATAAATCCAAAAATAATTTTTTAAGGTCATTATATGTTTATAATTTATAAAATTTGTTCTCTTGGGTCCTACATAGAATGATAAACCTTGAACTAGTTTTTAAAGAACTAAAATCTCAATAAATTTTAGAAAAATGAGTGAAAAATACTAAAAATTCATATCATTTATAATGGGATGTGTATTATGTATTTAAATTTGTTTTATTATTTACATATACATACAAATCAATATATTTTAGATTATTTTGTAGTAGACCTGTAACTAGGCTTAAAACATGGCTTTAGAGTACTAAACATCCTACAACATTAATACAAACAAGTCAATATGGCTAAAATTTATTGAATAGTTTTTCATTATGAATTAAATATGTTATATGTGGTATTAAATTTTGTTAATCACATATATAAATCATTATCTATGTTTATTTGTCTATAAACCAGTTGGAAAGCCTAGAAACCAAGTTTGAAATCCAAGAAGAAAATATAAATTAAAAAAGAATGAGTTAGAGATGCCAAAAAATTATAATGAGGTAAATAAATATTTAATTGATTTCTTAAATTTTTTTAAAGTTATTATTTACCTATAAACCTCAATTCATAACATATTGATCAATCTACAGACATATAAGTAAGGTGTAGAAACCATTGTTTCTTAATTTCTTGTTCAAGTTAAAATTAAAAAAGAGTATCAATATATATGTTGAGATGGATAGCATATAAATAAAGGTAATAATATTAATAAATCATTGGATATCTAATATTTAATCCAAATATTCATCTATGATAAATGATAAATCTATGTGTGAGGCCTAAAGAAATTCTATATAAAGTCTTTTGGAAAATGTTAAGCTTAAGGATAAATACAAACATGTTGGTTAGGATGGACTGGATAAAAAAGAATAAAGAAACCATTGGTAAACATAAATATTATCAGTTAAGAAAAATATGATGTTTAGTAGACTATAATCCTAATTGTGAATAAGATATAATTATAAGAGGTCTACTTACATCACCATTTGTATGTGGTAAAATTCCATAGTAGCATAGTGTGGATAAATACTTTAATAAAAAGTATGAACACAATATATAAAAATTGTGGAGAATTAGGTTTCCTCATATATCTCTACCACATCTTCTTGTTGGGTTTGGAACTCCATAAATTCTTGCAATAAGTTACACTATATATCCTTTATTTGCTTGTATTTTACATTGTCCTTTCAATACATTTCTATCTCCTACCATTCAACCTTCAATTTTGCTAGTTTATGGAGAAGATGTACTTCCTCTTATTAGTAACATATCATAAATCATTGGAACCAAATATCTCATTGGGTCTATAATTTATACTAAGGAACTATCTCTTATAACATACATACTTATTCTTCCTTTTAATAAAAAAATAACTTATAGATGAAAAAAATATAGCACATTGCTTGTTTACTTTTGTTTATTTAATAAGCATGTGAGATACTATTTTAATTAGAATTTGTTAGTTCCCAAATGTGCATTGAGCAATTTATACCCTATTTCTAATAATTAGTTCCTAATTGTCTAACCATTGACCCACTATACAAATGTGTACCTAATTTATAAAACACCACTTTCATAGTCAAGATTATAAAAACACTACATTTACCTTGTGAAAATCCTACATATTCTTAGTTTTAGCTAAATTTTAATGATTTCATGCATTAATGAGATTACGGGGTCTGTGATTAAAAAAATCATGATAGAGAAGATCAAATAATACTGAGTGTGATATTTCTATTCCAAAAGAACTTTGAAGTGGCACAATTATCAAGGGTGATTGTAAGTTTACAATATTACAAATTCCAAATGGAGATTCAAAGTTTGTGGGAGATCTTGGTGGGAAAAACATCTTGCAAAAAACAAAAATTGAAAATGTAAATTGAAAAGTGTGGTCAACTTTCCCAAGTTTGTTACTCAATGTGGAGGAGATTCCCAATAAATGACACAACTCAAATATTTGTAGCTATGACATAAGAAAAGACAAATAAAAACTTGGTGTTTTAAATCACATCTTGGTAAAATTACACATGGAAGGCTAAAATGAAACATAACTTTTTAAAAGGTAAGGAATGGTCCAAAAAGAAGTAGTGAAGTTTCAAGAGAAAGTAGAGGTCAACGTGGAAAACTAGTAAGGCCATGAAAGCATTCTAAAGGATACATGGATACATCTACTCATTCCAAAGTACATGTCTTGCCAACATGGAAGCACAATAAATAAAACAAAGGTCTAACAGGTATTTGGGTGTTGATAGGGTACAACATGGACCCAGGTAAAGAGGTTGATAAAAATTTTGGGAGTAAAATAAATATTTTTAGTTAGAGATAGCATGAAAATGGATATCATGAATTATCAAACCAAAAAAAACCCTAAAATTCAAGTTTTCTAATGTGCAAATTATGTGTTAACCTCCCAGATCCATAGCTCAAAATCATGGAATACAGGGCAAGAATTTTAGATGAGAATGCAATATTCAAAAACACATCTTAAAAATATAACTTGAAAACTATTCTCCCATCTTTGAAACCCTTTGAGAAGTGATTATACCATGTGGAGGAAAAGGATAATGAAGTATAAAGGCATGGTGGAAATAGCATCACTTAAAGAAAAATTTTAAAATTGTAATTTTCAACTTGATTGTCAATTTTTGGAACCTATAGAAGTATATGGCATACATGTCAGGGTAAAAAACATATTTAAAATATTATAAATTATAAATTTCAAGTTTGGATCTAAAACCTGCCAATGTAGCAGGAGGGCACAAGGCCCAAAAAGTCCATTGGAAACAAAATAAAATCCATGTGTCAGTCAAAATTTAAGTGATGACATGAAGGAAGAATAAAAATCCTAGATATATCTTTGTACCTCCCTACATTGTTAGGTTTTAATTCAAATGTCTTTTGGATGGAAGAAACTACATGGAAGAGGCTAAGAAAGATGAAGAAATCTCAAAAGACTATTCAAAAGCCATGGAAAATGTGGCAGGTCTAGCATTAATAACAAAATAGGAGTCAAATAAGCTTATTTAATTACTAATATATGATCATTATAAGGACTTCTCTATGATTTTTTATAATGTTACTCATAATATGGTACATGTTTCTTTGGATGCCACTATCAAACATAGTGTAGCTTGTATTGTAAATAACCAAGTGTTAGAAGTCACATGTGAAAAGTTTGGGAATATTTGAATTGGTATTAGAATTTACCCCAAGATCATTCAATATGAATTAAATATGAACTTTTATGGTCTTTTTAATCCGGAAGGATCCCTTATATAAAGTGTCAATAGTGAAGTAAAGGACTATACATTGGTTGATACATTTGTGCACCATCCCATTAGATAAACCATAAATTGGAAACTCTCTACAATTATGGCTCCTTCTTATGTCATAGTTTGGATGACAATATTTGAACATTGTTTACAATTCCTAAGAAAGAGTAATTCTTTCAGCCCTGAGGTGGCACTAGATATTTTAACAACTTTATAGATGAAGTTGGAGCAAGTTACTCTTTGAACTCAAGAACAATTTCTTCTTGTATTAGAAGAGAAATGTAATTTTTCTCTTGGTATAGATTTTGATGATTCAAAAGTGAGATTTCCATTTTAGAGAATAGGTCGTGGGGGAAGATAGATACACCTACTAATATATTTTGGTCATTTTACTTGGATCACTGAAAATGAAGATGAAGTTGATTTCTAGAAAATTAAAAGTTAGTATAAAAGCTACCCATCAACACAAATTTTAGTTCAATTGTCAAACCTTGGGCTTCACTTTTCACTTAAAAGATATAGTAGGGTTATGAACTTCTTAGTGATGCTTGATGAGAAACATGGAAGGAATGGTGGGGTAGGTGGTACAAATTATAGAAGGGGACTCAAGTCTTTAAATCTGACAGATCTTGAAGGCAATTCAAAGGTTCCATTTTTTTTTGTTTTTTTTTTGGGGGGGGGAGTCAATAATTCTATTATAGAATGGAAACCTTGTTGGTTAATATATGTTTTTTCATACTTGTATATTTTGGAGTCTAAAAATTCTCAAACATATCAGACATCATGCATCATGAATGCAAGACAAGTTTTAGAGATCACTTCTATAAGTGTAAGAGGATCATTTTTTTTTGTGGCCATAAGTAAAAAGGGTTTTTATCCTCAATAGGCATTGGAATAATCTCTCATAGTGATTTTTAGCTAAAATATAATAATGAAAAATCATAATGGATGATATCTCCTATTCAAGCTACAAATATGCATGTTCTCCTCCATCTATGTGCGTGTTTAGAGATTTAAGTATTGATGAATTTGAAGATAAAATTTCTCAACCATCAATTATATCAAAGAAGGTAAATTTCTCTATTATAAATTTTTTGGTATATTTAAATATTTTTATCTATGTAATGAAATAAAAGTCAAATCAAATGGAGGTCCATAGAGATTTCAAAGAGGAATGCACTTTTGCATTTTGTAAATGTGAAAGTTTAAAATTACACTCAAATGTCCACCACCCACTAGTCAAATATAAGGTCAAAGATAAAGATGAACATTCAATGATAAATCTAACTTTGAATCTTTGGAAAATGAAAAATATACTTGAATTTCCCAAACTCACATTAGAACTTTTGAGGGGAACTGTAACACCATATTTCAAGTTACAAAAGTATTAACTGAAAATGTGTTACTAACTTCTAGATTTTTTTGAAATTTAAAAGTTATAGTTGGTATCTAAAATCCCATCGTACAAAGGAGGTAAAATATTACAAATGGGATCCAAAATTATGCATAAGCCAAAAAGTGGTAAAATAATGCACTTAAGCATTATAAAATTTGGTGACAACCCTAAAAGTCTAAATGGAAAAAATAAAAGGCATGTTAAAGTCAAAAAGGTAAAATATAATAAATTTTTGCATTTTATAATGTTTTTCTTGCATTACAAATCTCCATGGAAGAAAAATGTTGTAGGGTTTGTGAGGCCCATGTGGCCCATTCCAATCATATTTATTAAATTTCCATGGATCCTTCTTTAATTATATCATAATTGTAATATTCTCTTGAAATATTTACGAGGAAAGGGTTGTTATTTGAGCTATAAAAATAGAAAATATCTATCCAAGAGTTTCCAACTATGCAAATGATTGTTTAAAGGTGGGGACAAGTAGTTTCACAAGAGGATAAGGAGTTTGTTTTGATCCAAAGGGAATATTCTCCTTTAAGCCCAAATGAAATGCATTTCAAGCCAATGAGATCAAGGGTTTATTTCAAATATTATCATGATAAGGATATGAAGTTTCTTAAATGATTCCCTTATAAGAACAATTGTTTCTAGGCATGAAAAATGACATCTTCTAGCAAAATCATATTCCTAGTCCATATTTGGGGTGAGAAATTTGTATTAAAAGAGGGTTTGTCCTCTTTTCAAAGGTTGTTGTTGGTTTTTAGGTCTAAGATATTTCAATTATTTTTGATATTTTATGTGTGTTTCTTGTCTCTCTTTCTAAGGTGGTTATATATATACATCCATTATCATGTTCTGAGAGCATTTCATATGTCTCCCTTGTTCAAGAACAAACTCGCCATGTTTCTCCTCATGGTAGCATTATCAAACACTGATGGATGTATGATTTATTTTCAAAATAATGGAAAATATATATGATTTCTATTATATTTTATCATTTAAAGGTAATAACATATTTTACATGCTCTATTGATTGGATATTTATTTTAATATTTATTAATGGTTACCATTTTGGGCATAGATATAGGTTATAAACCCCTTTATACATTATGATTTGGAAATGTGTTGTTGATAACCCTTTAAGGACATATTGAGTTTAATGATTTGACATGATAAATAATTTGAATCTCTCCTTATAATGTATGATTTAGGGTTTTCAAATATCATCTGAATATTTTCATTGTATTGGCACCAATGTTTGTAACTCATTCATTTTGGTTTCCTTAGTTTATTTTCTTCAGTATTCTATATTTGTTGCAAATGAATTATGTCATGTTTGTTTAAATAATTAATATTATTTTAAAACCACACCACCACTCTTTTATATCTACCTAACATATCCTACGTGCCTTACCCTATAAATAGTACACCCTATTGACTATTTTAAGTGTTATTTACTTACAAGTGCATAAAATTTTCATAACTAAAATGTGACTATATTTTGTGATTCAAACCCCATCATTGCAGTATTTCATTTTGATCTCTATTTTTGAAAATTTATTTAAAATTAAGGTTGTTTTCACTTTTACATATGTCTTTAGTAGATTGTGTATAGCATAGAGCATTTGCCCAACTCATGTGACAACTCTTCCTGAATAGCCTATGTAAACATGGTTATGTTCTAGTCAGAATTGTGTTTTTTGTGTGCCAATAATCCCCATGGAGATTAAAATAAATTATACATCCCTAAAATCAAGCTACTCATTATGTCCTCTCACATAGGTCCAAGCAAAGATAAAGAGTATAAAGGAGCTAACCATACCCTCTATCAGTGTCTTTCAATCATTTTTTGTGTTTGGTCCATCCTAATGCTAAACCCTTCTTTAGCTATAATGACATAAATTTTGTTTTTTCATCTTTATTTTCCATACTATAAAATTTTCCAAGGTTGATTACAAGAGGTGTACAACTAGGAACCAACACACTACCAATGTTGTTGCTACAGATACCTTAGCACTTATGTTATTGGGGACTCTTGTATAGAGCTATAATAATTTTAGGTTCTAAAGATATTGGTATTACAGTATTTACTCATAGCTTTTGATGGATAGTTTTAGACATTGTTTTTCCATATTATCTCATGTGTTTTAAATTTGACGTTATTTGAGCATGGTTTACTACTTTAGGTCATCAACAACAACAACACTCCATTGGCATAATTTTTAGGGATACCTTGGCACTTATGTTACCAGGGACTCTTGCAGATAGTTTTTATAGTTTCAAGTTCTAAAGTTCTCTATATTGTAGTATTTAATCATAACCTTTGATGCATAGTTTCATACATTGTCTATTCATAATATCATGTATTTAAAATTTGAGGTTATTTAAAACACTAACACTTCACTAACACCATTATTGGGGACTTGAAATATTTGATAAATTAACATCTGCTAATTTTTCTATAAAGGACCATTGATTTGTTCATGTTTTATAGTGATTTTCCCTTTTGAACAAAAATATGAATTTTCATTGTCTTTATTGTTATATCTCATCATTGAATTCAACAAAGTGTAATTTTAGCATGCGTAACAACATGATTATAATTAGTTATATCTAGAAGTTTTATTCTAGTGGTTGCTACAACATATAATCTAGTTCTAAGGAAGACCAATTCCCATTTTTAATAACTCTTTTAGTTGTGAGTGCTATTTTTATTATAAATATGGAAGGGATAAGATCATCCTTTAAATATGACTCATAAAAGTATCTTGTCTCACCCATAAATTTTCATCAAAAAATAAGGAGACAAGTTTGGATGCTAATTAAAGGACAAAGTTCAATAGCAAGGGATTGTTTGGACTATTAATATTCTCATACACCTAAACTTTTATTTTTTAAACTTCATTTAATTGAAGATTATCATATCTCTCTAAATAAATTAGAGCCTTATAGACCGATTTATTTCCTATCACCTTCTCAACTAGATGAATCTCCTCCTATGTTTAATCCAAGTCCACCTCACTCACCGCAACATACCCCCTTGTCATTTTATCTTGACCCCATGATTTATCCAGTCATGAGGAATAGTGATCAAGATGAGAATGATTATTTTGCATTAAGAATTCCCAAATTTAGACCTATTATTTTTATTGAAATGGAATTTTATACTAATGAAATTCCAAATGAAGTATAGAACTGCATCCCTGAGTAGCAAGGGTATAATGCAATGATTTCTGATCAACATTTGAGGGATTTTCAAATTATCATTGAAGATTATGAGGATGTTTACATTAAGCTATTTATTCACATGATGAAAGAAGATACCCAAGAATATTTCAATTACCTTCACTATGCATGTGTTGATTCATGAGAAGAACTAAAGAATGTTTTTAAGATTTAATCTAGTGATATAATTGATCCTAGGTTCCTTCTTTTTCAATTATAAAACACCAACAAGAACCCTAAGGAGTGTGTGTAGGTTTTAATACATAGTTTAACAAGACTATTATGAGGCTACCTAAAAATATCAGACCTAGTTATACAACTCACTTGATTAGTTATTCTGATGCATTTGATAATAAGGTTGCATATTATGTGATGGATAAGGCTCATACAGACCTGAGGTTGGAAATCAATACAGACATATAAATTGAAAATAATATAAAGGTTTTGGGTAAACCTCTAAATAAGTGGGTTAATGTGAAG
The DNA here is from genome assembly GCA_037957365.1 of Torreya grandis. Classification (NCBI taxonomy): domain Eukaryota; kingdom Viridiplantae; phylum Streptophyta; class Pinopsida; order Cupressales; family Taxaceae; genus Torreya; species Torreya grandis. The sequence goes on along the minus strand of JARHVA010002710.1, from coordinate 1,578,915 downwards.
CTAATCAATCCTAAAAAACTCAATCCACTAAGGTAACTAACCTTTAGGAAACTATGAAAAACTTGGCCTCTACTATCAAAGAGATGTCCACAAAGCTAGATAAAGCTAAGAAAGGTCTCCCTCATGTCTCTACAAGTCAAGAGATAAATAAAAATTAGAATAGAGCACAAGGGAAACCCTCTTTCCACATTAGAGTAATGATAGAGTGAAGAGGTTTTCTTGTGATGAAATAAATGATAGAAATTAGAATAAAGTATTTGGAAAGGAAGTTCCTAATCCATTGAATTATAAGGGAAATTTTTTAAATTATGTTATTCACATTGATTGGTGTGCTACCTAATTCCTACCCCATCCTTCTTGTGATTTATTAGAATGAATTGATAAATATAGATAACTTTAGTTTGCATCTGAAGATGATGAGATATTGATATTTGATTGTCAATTCTCCCAAAGTAAGATGTTTGCCTCCATATAATTATTGAGTTCTACTACTATTGATCAATTTTGGAGTGAAATAAAAAATCGTGTCCTAACAATTAAAAATATTTGTGATGCTGACATGACATAATCACATAAATTACCCCATCATGATTTTTATTTTTTATGATAGATGATGATTAATAAATATATTGGGATAATTATTTCAACTGAGGACATATGACTTATTATTAATGAAATAGTTTCCCAAGAGAAAGAATATAGTCTGATGAGAAGGCAAAAAGGTGCTTCTTATAAATAAATTACCCCTATAAATCTAAGGGTGGGGGATGCAAGTAAGGAAATTAATAAAAACAAAGAATTCCCTAATTCTTTCAAACTAGCACCTATTTCCAAAAATTTCTAAATAAATAGGTGCTCTAGTTAAGAATAAAATACCTTTTTTGTCTAGTATTCCTAAGGGTGTTAGTGATGTTAGAAAAAATCCACCTTTAAAGACTAATACAAAAAATGCTAATCCATCCCAATTAATTATATTTATGAATTTAAATGACTATATTCTAGTTGAAGGTTTTGTTAACCCTCTACCCAATATTACCCTTTGTCAGTATAGCATATGTGATACAACTCAGGTGTTGAGTTAGTTTAAAATCATCGTGCCACGTGTTGAGTTATTATAAATACCTAAACATAGGAAGAGGGAATTGGATTACTTAGAATTTAATGATATAACATCTAATAATCAGATGAATTCACCTCAAAAGCTCATATAAGATTATAAAGAATCAGATGAGATTGTTGAACTAGTTCTAAAAGTCTATTTGGGGACTGCACTAATAGAGATTCATCTGGATGTGGATCCATTTTATGACACCTTACTAATTGGACTAACTATTCACAATTGTATGTCTAATTCTAGATATTTTTGTAATTTGATACCCCTAGATGTCCTTATTTATCTTGAAGTGAAAATTACATCAACGATTGGCATGTGCTATTCCATGGATGCATGAGAGGTACTAGTTATGGGACAAGTCAAAGGATTGGTAGTGTAGTTTGATATGCATCTAGGTAAGTTATTGAATATAGATGTGGTAGTTTTAAATATCTTGACTATGTGGGGGATGTTAATATCATGAAAATGGGCTACTAGCATGGGTGGAAGTGTGTAGATGGACCTTTCTTATGACATCATCCCTTTAGAGGGTACGATTGTTAAACTTCATTGCGAGCCTAAGATGATGCATGTACTTGAAGATTCAAAACATGATCTAAATTAGGTGTTGTACATGGATGTTGAGATGGGTAACTTCTTTATAAATATTGAATGTGTTCAAAAACTAGTTATTTTTTATGCTAGGTTTGACAATGAAGGTGATGTTTGGAAAATGTGTTTTGACAGAGCTTTCTCCAATCTTAGAAATGGAGTTGGGGTTGTATTTTATGCCCTTAATGTGAAAAATTTTCAGTTTTATTTCAATTTTTATTCTGACTGAATCAATAATACTACTATGTATGAGGCACTCTTACTTGGTTTGAAAATTTCCCATGAACATGAATTCATGAGCCTAATTGTATACAGTAATTTTGAGCTAGTTGTTAAGTAGGTATACTATGCTTATGCTACTAAAAATAAAAGGTTGAAATAATATATAAATATTCTATGGGATTTTTTAGATTCATTTGATTCATTAAAATTTTGTTATCATGATAGAATTTTGAATGAAGACATTGATAGATTTGTAAGCTTAAGTGTTCAATTTGGAATTGAAGGTACACACCTTCATTGTCAATATGAAGTGGAGGTAATTGTTAGGCATTTTATCCAAGATAATATCCATCATTGGAAAGTTTATAATTATGATGAGTAAATTAAGAGGTTTCTAAATTGTGAAATTGAGTTTCAAGAACAACTCATAGATTTTGAATCCATGGTTCAGGTTTATGATAGAAAGAAAACCTTGTCTGGTAAGGATTTAATTCAACTAAAGATAAACATTATCCCTATGGGATTGGTGATTTTATAAGCATATTTTTATGGATTAGACTGAAATAAAACTTGAGAATTATTTATCTAAAAATATGTCACTACTTGTAATTTGGGTTCTCATGAGAATCCAAGGAATGTCTAGTTAGCTACTCACCAAAGTAAAATAGAGAAAAAATCCTACACACAAATGTTAAAGAAGTAAAAAGATTATTTTTCTTGGTCTTATTCTAAATTGAAAGCATATAGGGAAGATTTATTTCAACATGTTATCCCATTGTAGCGTGACATCAAGAATTCTAGGTGAAAACAAAGACCTATTAACCCCATATTGGCCACGAAGATGTAAGATGAGTTAAAGAATATAAGGGATAGTGAAATTATTCATCCTATTAGGTAATCATCATGGGTGGAAAACTTAGTCCCTATGAGAAATAAAAATGGTGATATCTACTTGTGTGCAAATTTAAATTTTTTCAATAAAGCTTATTTAAAATAGAATTAACCCTTTCCCAATATGGATAACATCTTGTAAAGTGTTATTGAATAATAAATGTTGTCTAAATTATATGTTTTTTCAAGGTATAACCAAGTTGTGGTGATCAAACTTCAAAGATGCAAGACTCCATTGTCAATGCCTTGGGGTACTTATGTTTACATGAGGATGCCTTTTGGGTTAACAAATATTAGTGCAACATTTCAATAAGCTAATAGCTTTAATTTTTTTAGGGGTAATTATAAAATTAATATTTGTGTATCCAGATGACATTACCATGTACCCAAATAACATAAAAGTACATTTGGAGCATATAGAGAAAGTGTTCGTTAGATATAGGGAGTTTGGCATTTCACTTAATCCTAAGAAGTATCACTTTAGAGTAAAAAGGCTATGTATTGGGATATATAGTGTGTAAATATGGTGTCATGATAGAACATAAAAGTGTGAAATCGATTGACAAACTGCCTATCCTATAGTCAAAGAAGGGAATTCATTACTCTTTTGGGCAAATCAACTTTGTAAGATGGTTTGTGTCTAACATTGGAGAGATCACTTTGTATATTACTTCAATATTAATAAAATACCAAACCATCAAGTGGGAATAGAATGTTGTGCAAGCATTTTTTTAAATCAAGGGAGCCTTGAAATATCCCCTATTTTGGCTAGCCTTGATTACACTAAGGAATTTTAAATATTTTCTTTTGCATCACATAGTACCATAGTCATTATTCTCTTGTAAAATATTGATGACGATCATGAGAAACCAATAATAAAGATATACATTATTTTAAAATAAATTATAACACTATCTAAAAATAATGTTTCACTCTCTTGAAGGATATTAAAATGTTTATACCTTATATTCTGAGTTTGAAGATTTTTGCATGTCTTGCATACAATGGTGAAAGACATCATGAATCAGATTGAAGCATAGATCAAGAGATGTAGGTGGATCAACAAGTTACAATAATACAACATGGATATTCATACCACCAAGTTAGTAAGAAGGGGTGGGATCTAGCCAAGCTCATGGTTGAGACCATTTTTCAAGTTACTGAGGTAAACACTACTATTTTAATGGTGACGATTCTTTGAATAAGATCAACATGAATTTATGGTATAAATAAATTGTTTACTACTTAAAATTTCTAAATTATCCCCTTGAATCTTATAATAACTAAAGGAGAGATATCAAACTTGTTTCCAAGAAATACCTCTTGATTGAAAATGGATTAGCATGGAAGAATCTGAATGGGTTTCTCCTAAGATGCTTGGTAGAATAAGAAATTATTAATTTAATTGAAGACTTTAAAAGTGGATTATGTAGTGGTAACATCACACCTAAATTCATAGCTCATAAAATTTTGAGAGTTGGTTATTGGTTATCATCACTATTCAAGGATTGTGCTTAAAAAGTTACAAAATGTAAGAAATGTTATCACTTTGAAGGAAGGTTGAACACTTCAGGCTCTCTTCCCTTGCATATTGTAATTATTGAAGGCCCATTTAGATAATAGGGAATGAATTTCATTGGTGAAATGATTTAATCATCAAGAACTAAACATAGATGGATATTGGTTGCAACTAACTACTTTAAAAAATGCATTAAAGAGGTCCCTACAAAGAAAAATACACACCAGGTGATTATGGAATTTATATTGAATAAAATTATTGGTAGATTTAGTGGCATTATATAAAGAGTATGGGATCATATTGACTTACGCTTACAACTACAACCCTCAGGGGAATGGTTAAGTAAAATCTAATAATAAAGCTTGCTCAAGACCATTAAGAAAACTTTGGAAGCTAAGAAAAATAATTGGTGTGAACAACTAAAGTTTTCCTTATCAGATAATAGGATTATGCCTAAAAGAGTTACATATAATAGCCATTTTGAGCTTATTTAAAAAGCTCAATCTATTTTTCCTATGAATTTATAGTTATAAACCCAGCAATTCATGCAATAATTTGTAGGAAGATGATGAAATCAACCACTATGAAATAAGAATGAACCGGATTATTGAGTTTGATCAAAATAGAGGACAAACTCATCGAGGACACCTCAGTTTCAAGGAAAGACTCAAGAGAATATTTGATAGGAAGGCCACTTCTAAAAAAATTCAAGTATGTTATCTAGTTATACTTTGGTATAGTATGCATGAGGAGAAAGCCAATCATGGTAAATTTGATGATTTGTGGATAGGCACATATTCCATTGATTGTAGGATTATGGAACACACTTTATTCTTCAAAGACCTAGATGGTGAGATACTAGAGTTGCCAATTAATGCTATACATCTGAAACACTTCATTGATAGTAATTTATAGTGTGTAGTTTTGTTATTCTATTATTTTTTTGTCCCTTTGAATTAGGCCTTATTTATAGAGTTCATTTTGTCATTTTTAATCATTTATTTAATTTCAGATCCTCATGATCTATTTTTATTGGTATTCCCTTATTTGATTGAGTTTACATGGGTGTTTTTTATGAAATTGTCAATTGTTTGACTCTATGGTCCAAGATATTAGCACCTGGTCTTGTATTATAGGGATATTTTCACACTCGTATGGGGTATCCATCCCTAAGAAATATCTATTGTTAGTGCCTAAACATACACTAACCAATATGTACCCTATTTCAAAGAATGATTACCTAATTTTCTAACCATTTCCATAATCTAAAAACGTGTACATAGTTTATGAAATTATAATTTTGTATTCAAGATTATAAAAAACCTACTTTTTCCTTGTGAAAATGTTGTGTAGTCCTAGTTTTAGCTAATTTTTAACATTTTTTTGTTTTAATGAGAATACAAGGTTTGTGATAATTATAATCAAGCCAGAGAAGATCAAATAATATTGAGTATGATATTTCCATTGTAAAATTACTTTGAAGTGGCTAGAATGTCAAGGGTGATTGCAATTTTGTAATATTAAAAATTACAAATGGAGCTCCAAAGTCTATGGGAGATCTTGGAAGGATAAGTAACTTACAAAGTGTGATCAACTTTCCCAATTATATTAGTCAACTTGAAGGAGAAGCCCAAAAAAGGATGTAACTTAAATATTAGTAGCTATGACATGGGAAAAGAAATAAAAACTCAAAGTTTTAAAGCACACCATGGGAAAAGTCCAGATGGAAGGATAAAATGAAATGTAACTTTTTAAGGGTAAGGCGTGGTAAAAAAAAAGTAGTTAAATTTCAAGGGAATGTAGAGGTTGATGTGGAAAACAAGTAAGGCCATAAAACTATTCTATAGCCCATGTGGATATCTCTACTCATACTAAAGTACATAGATTTCCCATGTGGAGGAATAATAAATAAAACCAAAGACTTAAAATTAGTTTGGCATTAACAGGATAAAGTGTCGGCCCAAGTAAAGAGGTTGAGAAAAGTTTTAGGAGATAAACCAAATTTATATATTGCACATAAAGGTCTAGAGGGAATTAGCTGGTTGAAAAACAAACACAAAACATAAGTTTGTTATTGTACAAATTACGTGTCAACTTTCAAGACCTGAAACTCAAAATAAGGGAATACATAATAGAAATTTTACCTAGGAATTTAATATTCCAATCTTAAAAATACAACTTATAAAATGTTCTCCCATATTCAAATCTTGCTATGAAGGCATGATACCACATGTAGGAAACCTACATTGGATTATAAAGGCATGGTGAAAATATCAATGCATAAAGAAAATTTTGAAAATTGGAAGTTACAACCTCATTTATTTTTGGAATCTGTAGAAGAATATGGTAGAAATATCAAGGTAAAAAATGTATTTAAAATATTGAAAATTATAAATTGTAGGTTAGTATTTTAAACCTTCCAACATAACTAGAGGTCACAAGGATAAAAATTCCATTGGAAATAAGAGAAAATCCATGTGTCTCTAATAATTTAAGAGGCAACTTGAAGGAATAATAAATATGCTAGATGTATCTTTGTACATCTCTATGGTTTTAGGTTTCAATGTTAATTCCTTGTCAATAGAAGTATATGTGTGGAAGAGGCTCAAAAAGAGGAGGAAATATGAAGAGACTATTCAAGGTCTATGGAAAATGTGATATGTCCTAGACTTCTAACAAAATTGGAGTGGAATAAGCTTCGTGACATACTAAACTATAATATTTTTTAGGGATTCTATATGTTTTATAATAAAGAGCATCCTAATATGGTATAGGTCTCTTTAGATGCCACTATTAGCCATAGTGTAAATTATATTGAAAATAACCTAAAGTTATAAATCATTTGTGGAAAGTTTGAGAATATTTATGTTGGTCTTATAATTTATCACAAGATCATTCACTATGAATTAAATTTGAATTTTTATGGTCCTTATACTCCTAAAGGATCTCTTATACAAAGTGTTAGAAGTGAAGTAAAGGAGTATGCATTGGTTTCTACATTTGTCTACAATCCCTTTGGATAAACCATAGCTTAGAAACTCTCTATAACTATAGCTCCTTGTTATGTCACAATTTGAATGGCAAGCTTTGGATGCTATTTTTAGTTCCTAAAAAGGACTAATTATGTCAGACCTGACATGGAACTAGAGATTACAATAAATCTACAAATTAAGTTAGATTAGGTGACTTGTCAAGCTCAATAATAATTTCATCTTGTATTAGAAGAGAAAATCAAGTTTTCTATTGATATTTATTTGGATGATTTGAAAGAGAGATGGACATTTGAGAGAATAGACTATGGTGGAAGATACAACCAACTACTAATAGATTTTGATCATTTTACTTGGAGCACTAAGAAATGAAGATGAAGTTGATTTCCAAAAAAAAAACTTCAACATCCATGCCTCCCATCAACATGAATTTCAATTCAATTACTAAACTTTGGGCTTCACTTTTCACCTGGAAGATATATTAGGGTTTTGAACCTCTTAACAATGCTTGATGAGAAAGGTGGAAGGAATGATGGGGTAAGTGGTATAAATTATATAATGGGACTCACATATTTGTATTGAATAGATATTATAGGTGATGCTAGGGTTATCTTCTGGGGAGAATGGATAATTATATTACATAATGGTAAGCTTGTTAGTTAATATTTTTTGGGTCTTACTTATATATATTAGAATCTAAAATTTCTCAAAAATATCATAGATCTTGTAGTATGAGTGTAAGACAAGTTTCACATATCCCTTCTACAAGTGTTGGAGGATAAAAATTTTCTATGGCCATAGGCATTAGGTGTTTTGATCTTTAAAATGCATTAAAATTATCTACCATAGTGATTTTATAGTTCAAAAACAATAATGTAAATGCATAATGGATAAAGTCTCTTGTTCAAGATACACATAAAGTATATTTTCATCTATTTAAGTTCATGCCTTGAGATCTAAGTAGTGGTGAATCTAAAGATGAACTTTCTCAACCAACAGTTCTATCAAAAAAGTGAAATTTCTCTATTATCAGTTCCCTAGTAGAGTTGAAGCTTCTTATCTATGAAATGGAAGAAAAGTCAACTCAAATTTAGGTCGATGAATATTTCAAAGAGGAATGCAATTTTAAATTTTGTAAATGTGCAATTTACAAATTGCACTGAAATTTCCACCACCTATAGGTTAACCACAAGGTCAAAAAGAAAGTAGGAATTTATATGCCAAATATGACTTTGCATCTTTGTCAATTGAAAATTGCACTTGAATTTCCAAAGTCCATGATATAACTCTCAAGGGGATCTACAACCCCATATTTCAGGTTGAAAAATTGTGAATTGCAAATGTACTAATGACTTTCTAATTTTTATGAACTTTTAAAGTTGTAGTTAGGGTGTGAAATCCTACCATACAAAGGAGGTACAAAATTGTAAATGGGACCTAAAGTTCCATATAAGACAAAAGTGGTAAAATAATTCACTTAAGCATTATAAAATATTGTAGCATCCCTAAAATGGCAAAATGGAAAAAAGAAAAGGCATATTGAAGTCAAAAAGGAACAAAATGATCTAAGTGTTGTATTTTCTAATGTTTGGCTTGTGTTAAAAACCTTCATGTAAGAAAAATGTTATAGTGTTTATGAGGCCAAGGTAGGCCATTCCAAGCATATTTGTCAAATGGCCATGGATCCTACTTTGCTTCTATCACAGTTGAAGTTTTACCATGAAATAATTAAAAGGAAGGGGGTGTTCTTTGGAAGGATAAGGGTAGTTTTATAGGAGTTTCCAGTTATGTAAATGATTAGTTAAAGGCATGTTCAAGTAATTTCACAAGAGGAAAAGGAGTTTGTTTTTATCAAAAGGGAATATTCTTGATGAAGCAAAAATACAACATATTTACAAATGAGGAGATCAAGGGTTTATTTTGAATCTCATCATGACAAGGATAGGCAGTTTGTTGAATGATTTCCTTGCAAGAGCAATAGATTCCAAGTATGAGAAAGGGAATTGTTTAGCTAAAACATATTCTCAAGATATTTGGGATGAGAAATTTATTTAACAATTTGGTTTGTCCTCTTTTAAAACATGGTTATTAGTTTTTAGGTCTTAGGCTCTTTAAATTTTTAGGATCCTTGTTGTGTGTCTCTTGTCTCTCTTACTATGGTTGTTGAAACTATATATCCATTACCAATATCTGAGAGCATTGTACGTGTCTCTCATATTCAAGAGAAAACTCACCATTATTTTCACCATGGGAGCATTCTAAAAAGCTAATGTATGTAAGATTTGTTTTGATTATAATGGAAAATCTATGTGATTTTAGTTATATATATATATCATTGAAATGTAATACCATATTTTACATGATATGTTGATTAGATATATATTTTAATGCTTATTGTCATTTTGGGCTTAGATATACATTATAAAACCCTTTATGCATTATGAATTTTAAATTTTTTTCTAACCTTTTAAAGACATCCTAGGTTTATTGATTTTATCAGAGAAAGCATTTGAATCTCTACTTCTAGTGTATGCTTTAGTGGTCTCAAATATCTTCTAATTATTTATTTTTTATTCACACCAATGGATGAAACTCATTCATGATGGTTTCCTTAGCTTGTTTTTTAGTTATATACATTTATTACAAATGAATTATGTCATTCATGTTGAAATAATTCATTCTCTTTAAACACTACCACACCAGTCTTTTATATCTACCTAACTCATCTTACCTTCATTACCCTACAAATAATACACTTTGTTGACTATTTTATGTGTTATTTCCTTGTAGATGTATAAAAATTACATACCTAAACTGTGTTTATATTTTGTGCTTCAAATCCTAGCTTTGTAGTTTTCCATTTGAGCTTTTACTATCAAAAATTTGTTTAAAATGATGTTGCAATCACTTTTAAACTAGTAGCTTATATCTAGCCTACAACATTTTCCCATCCCGTCTGACAACTCTTCCTAAGTAGACTATGCAAATTTTTTTATGTTTTTGTCATATTTGTGCTTTTTGTGTGCTAATAATCCACATGGATATTTAAATACAATATTTATCCATGCAATCAAGCTACCCCTTAGGTCCTCTCACCTTAGTCTAGGTAGAGCCAAAAGTAGTAGGGAGATGACAAAACCCTCTATCGGTGTCTTCAAGTCATTATATGCATTTAGTCCATCTTAATGTAAAACCTTTCCCTAGATACAATGACATAAGTCTATTTTTTTCATTTTCGTTTTCATTTTCTAAATTATCCAACTGTGAAAGGCTAAGTGTAATAGGTGTACAACTAGGAACCAACATAAGGGAGATCAACATGTCCACAAAATTATTTCCCTATGTATATTATATTAATTTAAGAACTTTAGATTCAATTTATAAATATTTTTATATCTCATTAGTATGCATTTAATTATCAATGGATCATATATCCTGTACATGAGAGTCATCCTCATGCCATCTATTTGATACATAGGTTCTTGTGGCATCTCTTTATTAAAAATCCACCTTCTATTTATTTTCTATATCCTTATTATTTATTCTTCATGTGATCTTATTCCTTTATATTTCATATGTCTAATTTTTATATTAAATTCTCAATCTACCTATAGGATTTATGAGTTTATAGATAATTCATGTTTATCCATTTCCTCTTTAGGGTTGGATTCTATACCATAACTATTATTTCTCATCTGAAATCACTGGAATGTCAAATTTTTCCACTATCTTTTTATGGGTCTTTACACCCTCATTCAATGTTATCTTTCTATGTTCATATCTATATTTTTAGGTTATTTACCTTTTATTTGGTTTGTTTGAACATTGATAGGTTCCTAATTAAAACATGAGATGTCTACATATGCAAAGCCTCTTATAGGGATTTCAATAAAAGATATCAAGATTCATCTTTAAACATTCAAGTACAGTAAAACAACATATTTCTATATTTCAAATCTTAATGACTTGTAACCTTTTTTTATTGTATTTTGTACAAAGGCAATATTAAGGGAATGTTCATGTAAATACACTTCATAGAGGGATAGAAGATGAAACCCCTAATAATAATTCAACTCTCATGCAAACCTTAACTAAATTGAATCATATTCCAAGTGTGTGGGATATGTAACGACAAATATTTTATGAGTTTTATGAGTTAGGTAACTAATTGTAGACTTGTCTCTATTCTTCATTCATTGTTTTGAGACAAAATAGGCCAAACATAAAATATAAGATACATCATGTTTTTCATCTATCAATAAAATATAACATAACCCTACATTTGATCTTCTCGTGCATCACCTAGAAATTTTTAGAGTCTAAAAATCATCAATGTAGATATTCTTTGGCATGGTATAAAATGAACAACTACATAGGTACCCATTATTTAATATATAAATTTCATTTCTTAAAAATTTATAGACCTTAATATTTTTTTTCCCATAGTAGGTTCATGTCATATTTTTATGGAATTTAACCAACCATTTAAAGAACTCTATTTTTTTCTACAAAAATAGATGACAACTAGGTGTATTTAGTTTCATCTCTCTTGAGTTTTATTTAAATATCATTACTTGTCCAATCACTTGATATAATTTTATTGTAATTTTTAGGTCTAAGTCATATCTTCTAATGTTCATCTACTATTAATTTATAGATATAGTTTGTGGCCTAGTTTTAATTCATTCAGTAGAGTTAAATTTACATTATGATTATCTTAGTCAACACACAACCATTATAGTCATTCATGAAAATAGAGAGATGAAATATATGAATTAAAAGAGAATAGAGGAAGAGGTTTTTCAGCTTCATAGATACTTAAGTATCTCCAAGTTTCATCACACCTCTATTTTTAGGGGTTTCATCCAAAATATAATATCATATATTGGCTACTACAAAACAAATTATGGCGCCCTAGGATATACCAATTTAGTATTATAATGGTTTATAAGTGAGGAAAATGAAAAAATCAAGAAAAGTATCATGGATGGCACCACAAAAATGATAGAGTTCATTATATACGGAGATATGAAAATGGAAAGCGATAGATTAACGATATTACACTTCATATATATATATATATATATATATATATATATATATATATATATATATATATATATATATATATATATATATGAAGTGTAATATCGTTAATCTATCGCTTTCCATTTTCATATCTCCGTATATAATGAACTCTATCATTTTTGTGGTGCCATCCATGATACTTTTCTTGATTTTTTCATTTTCCTCACTTTATATATATATATATATATATATATATATATATATATATATATATATATAAAGATGGAAAGTGATAGATTAAGGATATTACGCTTCATATATATATATATATATATATATATATATATATATATAATTTAGAAAGTGTAATATCCTTAACCTATCACTTTCCATCTTTATATATATATATATATATATATATATATATATATATATATATATATATATTCAATGTTATTTTTTCAAAATTTCCAAGATATAGGAATCCATTTCTAGTCTCAAATATACATGATATTATAAGAATGGTATAATGAAACCAAATAGATTTGGATTCATGATAACATATAAAAGTGTACATCAAGTGAATACGATATTATGGCCCCAGATCCAATGAGGAGATGCCATGAGATGCATAGACCAAAATCCCCAAAGTTAAAATATGTAGATTCAAGGAAATGGAGAGATGACAAATGCTATGTTAAAAACTTTAAAATATCAAGAGGTAGTGCAAGGCCAAAAGTATATGCATAAAAATGGTTCATTAAGAAATGTTGTTGTAGAAGCTACAAATGAATTAGAGAATAATGAATAATTTTAACCACCTGAAAATAAACAATAATTGGTGAATAAAAAGTAATGAACTATGAAGAAGATGTAATAGATCATAGTGATAGTGACTATCCCAATATGTAAAAACAATTATAAAATGGTATAATAGTGTAAAATATTAATTAAAAATATTTAAGAAATTAAACAAAAAGGACATGCTTTGAGAAGAAATAACTATCAAGTTTGAAACATATGTCAAAAATTAAAGTAATAATCTCAAAGATTGTTAGATAAATCAATAAAATTATATAAATATTAGAATAAAAATTATAAGGTGAAACGAGTAAAAGAATTATATAAAAGAAACCAAAAAAATTAACAAAAGATCAAAATAATACAAAATAGAAAATGGAAAAAAAATATGTTTAAAATGAAAAGAAAATAGAAAAGAAAAACAATAATAACAGACTTTAAATTGAAGGATCTAGAAATAAAGTTTTGAATTGCTAGATTTGGTTGCATGTATAAATGTGATACCACAAAGCATTTGGGATACATTATGCAAGCTTGAACTATAGGTAGTAACTTATGACATTGCACTAGTAAATGACGCTCTAGGTCCTTGATAGAAGTGTTGATAGGAGAAATGATAAACTTCAAGGGAATTATAAAGAAAACATATTTTAAAGTAGTGTACAATATAAGAATAACACATCATACATGGTGTAGGGTTGAGTTTGGGATCGATCATACATTGTAATGGAGGGTTTGACTCAGAGCAAGAGGAAATAACATTTGAAGGAAAGAAAATAATAGTATATGTAACAAACGCTGCTTTTTTGTTTTCTTTTGTTGCAGTAATTGTGGAGACAAAAACTTAATTGACACTGACAGGTTGCCATAAATGTGTTTGCAAGTGAAATATCTGAAAGGCTTTAAGGAATGATTTGTCTAGGATATGATATAAACTATCCTATTGCGATTTTTATGTGTGTTTCTGTCAATGGGAGTGTAATTTGAATGTGTGAAAGTCCATGGACAGAGTTGCTGGACTTTGTAATAAAATTTTTAAGAGTTGAGACTTCACGTGTTTATATGTACAATGGCGGATAACGCAATCATCCTTCACGAAGCTGTGTGTACAATTTAAACCCCTTGTGGTGGATAACAGCTAAAACTAAGGCGAACAATGTTTTTTTATTTATTATAGTAATAATAATTCAACTGATATTATATAAAGAAGTTCTAATATGATTAATTAGAAATCATATTACAACTTCTCTTTTAGGTGATGTCATTTCTATTCGTTTTGAATTTTGAATTAATAAAATTATAATATATTCACACAGCGCGTAATTCTGAAAATCTTTATCACGGTGCAAAGAAGCTTGTCTACGTCTACATATAGCTGCGATAGTAGTCTTATTTAGTGTATATAAAGTACTAAAAACGTCATAGAAAATACCCTAAATATGTTATTCACATTTCAATTATATCAAACTCAGAAACGGCTGAACGTCGGTGAAGTAGACGCTGCTGTATACTCAAACCAAAATGAATCTGAATCTATGCTTGGACCACTTGTTTCCTTTTTACCCCTTGTAGAACATTCTACGCTGTCACCATTATTACAGTTGGATTTGGAGATGGAAATTTTTACCGGCATGATAGATGTTTCCCGTCCTAAATTTTTGCCAAGTGAAATAAAAAGGTGAAAATTGTTCAAAGTCGATCACGTCTGTTTCCCATTATGACAAACATTACCTCAACTCAACCGCGACTACATCGATCGCTGTAAAGCATCCGATATTATTTTGCCTTCCATATGCTGGTCCATCCGTACGGGTATCATTATTACTTGCAAGGGAAATGTTTCTATAATTACCGCCTGTGATACTTGAAAGTATGCAATCTGCACCTTTTTAAATGGCATCGACAACACGCAGTTTCATTATATTTTAGCTTTGATAATTTTTTTGATTGGTAATTGAGTGACATTGAAATTGTACAGTGATAATTGATTATAAAAAAATAACATGGAATATATAATTGAACGATTTTTTTAATTTTTCATTTCCAAATCCAAAAAAATTGACATTTTTTTTCAATGATTTCTTTTAGATGTTGAAATTAATTTCACAAGAGATACGGGATAAATAATTTTTTTTATAATTTTAATAATCAATGCATATTAATATTTATAAATTGTATTACTAGTTTTGTTAATATGTTATTTTTATTATATTAATTTACAATTTAATCTTTAAGCTTCATATAATTGATATTAATTGATAAGTACTATTAGATAGATGAACTTTGTTGATCAAGTCTTTAGATTAGTGTTAGGGATTAAGAGGTATTCTTCATCATCATCATCATCATCATCATCATCATCATCATCATCAGGGAGAGGTATTGTCCAAATAAAAATATATTAACATGTTGAGTTAGAGGAAAAGGTAGAAGAAAGAAGAAATAGCATGGCATCAATCACAGGGTTATGACAACACCACTAATAAGCTAAAGGAGAGGGAAAAAGAGAAATAAGAAAGAGAGCATCAATAAGCCTATGGGAATGAGTACAACATTTAGATGCTGAGTAATTAACATATTATTTAGAATGAGAGGGAGGGAGATGAATTATTTCAGAATACATAAGGTTATGACTACATCACACACATGTTTATCAGCAATGAATTCTTGTCTAAACATAAAGTTGAGAAATTAAATCCCTACACAAGAAGAGGAAGATCTTAAAAGTAATGGAGAAAATAAAATATGCTTATGGAAATTAATAGTTAATGAGATCTTGATTTTTGTTTTATAGTATATTATTATTAATGCCAATCTTAATAACATAAAAATTTGATAACTTATTATTGTTTAATATATTACAATAAATCATTGATCTTAATATTACTATTGATTATAATTGAATGATTACACTTGCTATAAATGGAAATGACTTAAGGGATTTAAATACTTAACTTATTTCAGTTCTATGTAGGTTTGAGACTACACACAAGTTCTAGAAAGTGTTGTAAGTAGATTGTGAGTCACTAAGATTAGACCATTTATGTAGTTGTATGAGAATCATTTTATATTTCCGTATGCCATTGAGATGTGAAACATATAGTTGACCCACATAGATGATTGGAATTTTAAAAATTATTATTTCTTTTCTCAAGGAAGATTCCATCATCATTCAATGTCTTTAGAATTATGTATGCTTTTGAGTACAATAAACATGTCTAAATGACAATAATATGTATTACATGATTTCTTAACTGTCAGACTATGATAACAATTAGGTTAGGCACAGATTATGGAATTATTATAGGAAACCAATAAAAAATAAATAAGTTAAACCCCCATAGATAATGTGGATAGGAGATGATAGAATACAATATCTATATGTGTATGCACAAATCATGTAAGTTGAATGTAGGTCAAGTCTAAAATTGTCCAATGTCTAATACTAGAATTATTATATACAATATCAATATTTTTTCTATTTTTTGAATAAAATATAACTTCAAAGTAAAAGTATAATGATATTTACCCAAGTGCATATCTTCACTTTATCTTTGGGATAAAGCTCCAAATGTGTAGATTGATCCATGAAATTTATTACCAAAATGAAAAAATCAATGTCCATTTGTGAAATCAAATATGAAATAAAAATTTAAAATTTGAAATTTCATGAGCAATGAGGGAATACATATGTAATTTGGTGACCACGTTTTCCAATTATGTTATTGTAAATGATGCTTATTTATAAAGCATTAGAAAAATATGCTTCTTACTGAAGCATTTGAATAATTGGGCTTTTCATTGAAGCATTGTAGATTGGGGGTGATCTTGCCCCAATGGATAAATATATGAATGGAAGGCCCATAGTTTGGTAAAATAAATTCCTAAACCCTAAGGATTAATGATAGGCCATTGGGTGATGTTAAACCTAAACCTGACCACTCATGTGATTGATTTAAACTTCAAAATGAAATGGTTAGCCCATATTAATCTCAAGTATGGTGAATCAAAGACTGTACATCAACTTATAGATTATATATATAACCTTTAATAACATAATTATCACAACAATAAAATGCTCTTGAATATATCAACTATAATACTATGGGTGCATGTTCAATGTTTACTCTCCATAATATAATCTAACCAGTGACAACATAAAAAATTGTAATAGTGGATGCATTAGTAGATTTCATTCCCTAATGATCATCCAGATAGAGCCAACATAATATAAGTTGTTTTACATATATAAACCACTTCTCCCTATTTTTTTAATATGAAATCTTGTATCTTATTTTCATGTAAAATGGATGCATATGAATAAAATATTTCACAAAAATATGTCCCAATCTACATACATGTGTCCCATAATCAAAACCAAAATAATAATTTATACCAATCTAAATTTCCTGAATCACATAATTTATCAAAAAATATGATTTTCCTATACATGGATGTATGAATCTTGATGAAAATTACCTTAATATGCTATCCTTTTGAGCTAAGGAGTATATATATCAAATTACTCATTTAAAAAAAAAATTAACAGTAAAATGATATAAAAAGAATGTAATCATTTATAATGATATACTAACAAGTGAATAATATTTAATCATACTATGAATATATCATCAAAACATGTATTGAAAATGTAGTGTAAGACAAACATATGTCATGATAAGATGGATATCTAAATTAAGATTGTAGTTGTAACAATCACCAATAAAATGATTAAATAGTAAACTAAAAAGGAACATGCATGATATTATTCATGGTACTCCACAAAAATATGGAGGTGCATGATGTGCATCATGGCACTACAAACTCATAAAACATACCATACCATCTTATATTTATCAACTCATAAACACACTATTTTATGCCCATGTTGTTGACAATAAAATATAGTCCATATCACTCAATGCTTCACAAAGTAAAATCTACATAATATATAATTTATAATATCACAGAAGGAAAGGGCCCAAAGAAAGAGTGATACATTAAAAATTCAATAAACAAATGTTACTTAAGAACACAACAACCCATATTAAGATTCATATAATGAAAATTCCATCAAGGGAAAGTCACGTAATAAGGCAACGGATTAAATAAAGAGTCATACATAATGACACACTCAATCATAAAAAATCACATAAGAAAGAAACATTTACACAAAGCATGATCAATAATTAGCATATATCAGATGAAATATTAGTAATGAATAATTGAATAATACAAACTTGTCTACACTATCAATATATGTTAAGGTTAGAACATACTGAATTAGAATATCCATGAAATGTAGCACTCTATAAACAATAAAAAGGCATCTGTAAGAAATGAATGTAGATCAACATGATAAATGGGAAAGGTCATAGCAAGATATAACTTGTAATAATGTAATATGTGAAATAGGATTCACCCAATGTTGACATGGTCATTAAGTGTAGGAGTGTCCTACTTCTATGCATACATGTATTATGTAGACCATGTAAGTACTATTTCCACTCATATATGTTTGGAAATGCATTAGAGTATGGAAAAGGATATGTAATATAATAAACATGTGATACATAGCTAATGTAAACAAGTAAACATGTCATGATTAGGTTGTAATTTTAGATTTGTTTATATCTTATTAGATTATATTTGTAAAATAATATTTATAAATCATTGTAATCATCATATGGGTATCTTAGACATGGTTCTTCCACTTATCTTAGTTTTTTCGTAGAGTGTGAATACATATACCATTTTATTAAACTATGTATGATCTTTGATGATATATTTTTGAAATTGTATCTGAATCATTTCCGTTTTGGTTATTATTATTACCATCATGTTGAATATCAATTGTGTTTCTATCATTTAATACAAGGATGTACCAATTTGGGTTGTCTAATGTAGCTTGCATATGTTCTAAAGATTGATGTCCCAATATAAATACAAGATGGTTTCTAGGGTGCATCACCCATATGCATGTATCAATTACCTTTGACCAATAATTATCTTTTATGATAATATATTCCATTAATCTTTAAATACGTATATAATGTGTTTAATTCATAAATTTCATGTATTAATAGTTATAATAATTAATACCACACATGATTGTTAATTATTCTTCATCTTTTTTATTCCATTTCCCAAGGTTACCATTAATGTATATTTTAATAATAAATATTTATTTTTGTGGATCCTTATAAATATTATGCGTTGTATTTTAGTAATAATCTCTGGTAGATATTACTCATGATAATTCTTTTCATAGGTGGATTACTTTAATAATACCTTCATTTTAATAATTTATAACATTTTATTGCTATGATACACATTCTTTTATTTTGTGCCTTGCTACTCTATCAAAATCAAAATATGTTTTACTTCCTAGTATTAAATACATCTCATATATTAATGCGTAGTAGCTGATAATAGATTCATGTTTTTATCAAATAATATTCTAAATAAGATGCTTTGTTTATATTGAATATTTTTACCTTTAACTTTGTGAAATATTTTTTATCATGGAATTCCACATTATTTATTGAATGTTTTAAACTTACATTAAACATTGAAATGTGTCGTTGGTTTTTTTTACCTAATTTATGCTTGATTTTAATAATTTTTTTGTCATGATGGTGCCATTATAATATGAGGCTTATGGTATGAGTTAACTTTGGAATAAATATTTTTATTATGATTATGTTGACTTATCATAATTATTCTCATCAATTTGTCTAATTGTTTTTTTAACTAAAAATGAATTATATAGATATTGTCATGAACCAATTTATGTATATATATTATGATGTATATAAGTATTAATCAAGATAAATAATATTTAAATCTAGATTGCACAAATAATCTTTCATGTCATCATCATCATCGTCGTCATCATCATCATCATCATCATCATCATCATCATCATCATCATCATCATCATCATCATCATCATCATCATCATCATCATCATCATCATCATCATCATCACTATCACTATTGTAATAATGTGACTATGCAAGTTAGGTTTTAGGAATTGATGAAATGAGGAAGATCTATAATTATATCTTTTTTCTCTATAGTAACGTGTGGATATGTATTTTTTGCTTGTTTAATTTTCATAATTGGATCATTTTTTATTATTATACTTGATTATCCAATCTCATATATCATACTTTTGTCTATTATTGTAGGTTATTAGGGAGGAACTATACAATAATGAAAAGAATATAATTGTGAACAAATTTCATTCTTATATTTTGTTACTTTAAAATACTGAAAAGGATAATTATAAAATGAATATGAAATATATATAATATACTAATTTAATAACATGTATATTAGATTTAACTAAGATAAAATTATAATGAATATGGTTATGAAAGACCTAAACTATTGTAGGTGATGTCTTATGTCCTACTATAAGATCCAATGATATTTAACCAAGCACTTCAGGTGGAATATTATCAAATACTTTTATTATTTTATTTTATTATTTAATCACATCCATACGCATACCAAATTTTATTAGGAAATAAATGTTTCAAATATTACTTATCAATCCATTATTTATTAACACATGATTGAATACTTTATCTTCAATTCGAAACTAAGTGAATAATGCATTTTTTAAAATCTATTATGTGTTTTGCTATAAAGTATTCCTTTCAAAATAAATCTCTTACTTTTTATATTTTAGTGCATCCACAATGGATGTAATTTATGCAATTTATGTATCATTTAGAAGGGTTATCTCAAGTAGTGCCTCATATAAGATGTCCTTCTAAATAATTAATCTCATTAGTAATTAAAGGATATAAATATTAGTGTGGGTAATTTTTTAATTGATCAATGATGCCATACCATTTGGTTAGATTGGAAGGAATTTTTTAGAATGAAGGAGGATTAGGAGGAACAAGTTAGCTAATTAAATTTTGGCACACATTATGGGGGACATAGCTTCTCTATGTAATGAAAATATGGACTATGGAATCCAATAATAAGCCCAGGGTAAATAATGGGAGCATGATGTTAGGGAGTGGTAGATTAGTTGGCATAAATTTTTTTTTTGGGGGGATAATGAAAGAAATTAATGTATGTATTTAATGATACACCTAGTGTTAATAGGAAGAATCTCATATTAGGTATTAAAATAACATAAATTAATGATGGCTAAATATTTTTCATTGTTAATTTCTACCTTAGAATTATTACACAAAGATTTACTAAATATAGTCAAATAGTTATTACATATTATTCATAGTAATTTAAAATAATATGTAATGATTAAAATCATAACATGAGTCAAAAAATAAGAACTATGTATATCCATTATTTCCATGTATAATTTGTGATTGAGGAAAAATTAGAAATCAGATCTGAAAATGATATATATATTAAAAAAAAAATAAAAACTTATAATGAAGGACAAAACCATAATAGTAGCCTAGGGTTTTACATGCTCACTATATAAATAGGTAAACCAATATGTTTTTGTATTATTCATCTATTAATTTCTATCTTAATGAAATTATAACTTTGATAAATTCATATTTTTTATTGTATTATAATAACTCACTAGTCTAGATACCAAATTTGAATATGATTGAATGATTACACTTTATATAAATAAAAATGACCTAATGCGTTTAGATAATTAGCTAATTATAGGTATATGTAGAAGTAATATTATGTATGTGCTTCAAGAAGGGTTGTAAGTACATTTTTAGTCATATAGATCAAGAAATGTGTGTCAAAAACCAACAAAAAATAATTATTAGTTTATAGATGCCTACATCATACAATGTTTTTATTCTTTTATATTCATATTTGTGGGCTATTCATCTCTGTTTCAATACATGTCATTTTTTATGCTTGTATTATGTCTTTGTGTTTGATATTATGGGCTTGTTGTGCACACAATATCCAAAACCCCACCTCATTATCTTTGAAACATCATGTCTACTTTTGACAGTAAGATATGCCTACTAAAGGGGAATAAAGTGGGTGAGTTGACCTGAACCATTTCCTAATGAATGGTTTACCCTTTACCATGTAATCAACACTCAAAATATGGATGTTAGTTATATGTAGTTCTACATGTTAGTTGAATGTGTTAATTTTTTTCTTGTATAATAAATAAAACAATTAATCTAGCTTTTGGTAATTGATAAATGGAAAACATGACTTGAATTAGGTAATTTACAATTGAATGAGTCCTACTGATTATGATTATTTTATGAAATTTTAAATTTATGGAAACACATTTGAATGTTCAAGTGAAAACATAGGCTTGCTAAGTGATTGATTGAAAATGCTAGATTATCAAATACCCTTAGACATACTACTTATTTATATGGGAATATATGTGTAACCTTTTATGCCTCTCAAATTTATAACGTATGGGTAACCCATACATATGATTTGAATTGTGAATATGACTTCTACTTAGTTGTGATGAATCCTTTACATTTGTTCACCATTATATTTTTTTAGGCATCTTAGTCTAATGGACATGTATAAAAATAAATATTATTGATCTCATGATCTATAGATAGTCTATGTATGATAATGTATACATTATACAAATTTAATATGGGCGATTGATAAAAAATCGGTAATGTTCAACCAAAAGAAAACATGTGGATAAGAGATAAAGGTCTAATAGAGACAAATTCATATAGACAAGTCATGTAATTTTAATGTAGGTAAATATTAACATTAACAAGTGTATAAAACTAAATTTTATTGTCTAAAATTAGAATGAAAAGTGGGTGAACCCACCAATTTGAATAAATTATGTTTTATTGCATAATATACTTGCACTAATTTTTACAAAACATCACTACCTTAATAAACACACTCCAATAGCATAAACATAAACTAAAACTATTTTATTGTATGGAATTGATTATTGCTATGTTTTCTAATTATTAATTTAGATATTTTGTTTAATGATATAAAATGATAGTGAGAAAATTACTTAATTGTTAATGTTTCTCCCAGGAACAAGTTTAAGTATTTGAATGAGGCCACGACTAATTTTAATTATATTATTTACTTGTGTGAAATCTCACTTTAATATTTTTAAGTCATTTTAACATTTAGTCATATTTGTACGGGAAATTTCATGGAATCATTAAAATATTTACTATAAATGAATGCTTAAGTTTTAATTATGTTTTCAATTATTTAACATAAAACTATGTTTTGTCCATAATTAAATTAATTTAAAGTTTATAATAATTTTAATCATAAAGAATTACATATTTCAATATATTTTTCATTGGGGAAAGAATTTATATAGTGAGAATCCGAAAAGAGTACATTACTATAGTTAAATGACTATGAAATTAACTATAAATGTAAATATAAGGGAAAGTACATAATAGGAGAAGAAAAAAAAGATGATGAAATTAAATATACATGACTTCTAATAGGACTTGAAAGAAAAATAGTAGAGTGAAAGACCAGTTATACAGTTAAATAGTACAAAGTGTTTATGTTTCTATAAAGTGTGAAATAGATGACACACTATAATAATACACATGAGGGTTTTACATATGAATAAATTGAAAAAAAATTAGAAATCTGAAATTTAATTTTAGTTTATCGTGTCATATACTAAACTTTTTGTTAATGTTTAATTTTTTTTTTTTGGTTTATGCATTCTACTTATTTCTTCTAGAAACAAAATGCCACCTAGTTTTATAAGGTTTACTATATATTTATAATAAAAAATATTAAAAATATATAAAGGAAAATATGGAAATATTTAAATCATTAAAAAGGAGAGTAATAATGCAAAATAAGTTTACAAACAACACAATATGATTTTACTACACACAGAAAAATAATAATAACATTTGATGGCATAATTTTAAAAATTAATCACATGGAACATATAAAAATCAAAGTTACTTATGCATATTTTAAATAAATAAATAAAAATCACATGTAAGGAAAGGAAGACTATCATCCATAAAAAAATAAATAATGGAATTTATGATCACAATACTCCATATCATAAATTGATATCTTGATGCTTGCAAATATGTTATTTTTTATATTTGTTTTTTATATAAAATGGATTTTATTATGCTTGTTTGTTTTTTAGTTACTAAATAAGTTTAATATTAATTGTAGGGCATTCATATGTAAAGCATTGTCGCTCAGGAGAGTAGATTTAGTTTGTTAATGAATTTGAAAAGTATCTTTATGTGACATAAATTTAATTTATAGTGTCTGCATTGGTATTTTATTTAAATATAGTGGTAGAGATTTGGTTGTTGAGTTAGTTTTCATTGAATTTTATTTTTTAATGGAAAAAATAAAGGAATATTACAAACATTTATTTATTGCAATGTAAACAACTATTTTAGTTCATTGAGACATGGAGATAGTTCCATTTCCTCTCCTTAACTACTATATTTTATTGTTAGAGGTCTTCAATGCAATATTGAACTTCCCCTCTTAAATTTATGTATCATGTAAGATATTGTATTATTAATTCTACTCTCTACTCACATTAATGCAACATCAAACCAAGATTTCCATCTTCCCACATTAATTAATATAGAGTGTATGCTAGTAGAGGAATATTTTAGTGCATAAGACATAAATTGACTACATTTAACATCTAAATATTACATCTCTTCTAATTTATTAATAGTGATTATTATATAAACTAAATATCCCCTTTGGGATATTCATAGAAGCAACATGTCCCTTCCATGTGTCATCAATAATAAGAGACATGTGATGATAGAAGGAATACAATATTATTTATCTATTAAAAAATGGAAACAAAATCAATCAATGGGGTGGGGATCTGGAAAATATAAACACTTAAATATAGTATTATTTATCAACATCATTTGTTAATTACTTTCACTTTACATAACTCATGTGTAGAAATATATATTTTACGCACCCTTCTCTCACCTCCATATGATATCCATAGGTTTTTCCTTTATAATTTTCTATTATCAATAGATAAAAATCCCTCACTTGTGCCTAACCTATGTATTATCATACTCAAACTATCTCAAAATCTTTAGATTAGTATTCCTATCAAAAAAATCACAAAATTAGACATAAATGCATCTAAAAATAATTAGACTCATCTTATTATTCTAAACTGATCCTTTCCATAGCGAATGATCAATTTTAAAATTCAAATCATCCTTATGTATTGGTTTTAGGTTTTTCATGTCATTGTCCTATAAAGTACCAAAATATTCTCATATAAATATAAAACAGTCCTAATCATATTCCACAGCACTAAATCATCAAATATATGTTTATACACTTATTTAAATTCATAGGGACTGACCTATAATTACCAAGTGAGGCATTAGTCACACAGAGAAGCCTCATTCAAATATTGAAACACTCAAGCCAAGGAAAACATTTCATTTTCCAAGCGTTAAAGGTGATACTATATGTTGCATTCATTAACAGAGTAAAACTACACACATACAAGTAAAAAGGATAACCACATGTAGTTTGAATTTCCTCTTCTAATTATTATATATGTAGGTAACACTCAACCATTCCTAAGGGAGTGGTTGATATTAGTTCAACCGACCATTGCTCAATTTTTGATATCCTAAACCTAGTGTCGAGACTAGACCTAGGGTTTTAATGAGAAGGAGATGGTTTTTTAAATGTTATGAACACAGGTAACCTATTATATGACACAAAACAAAAAATTATAAGTAGATACAATTAATGTTGATGTAGTCTTTTGTCCCACTAGGTTTTGTCTACATGGTCTTATTTAGCTTGCTTATGTTAATAATAAGTCATTAGGGAAAATGTAATTTAAATAATTTTATAATTGTGAGTTAAGTTAATTAACTTTTTGGGTGATCTAATTCTTCACTATATAATGTATCATCCAATGTACATTTTGATTGATATTCATTAATATAATTTTCTTATTCTGAAGACTAACTTTTTTCATTTTGTGAGTTGTCTTTTAGGTTTCACTACTCCATAAAGACTCATCTCCATGAAATTAACCCTATCCAGTTGATCCTCATTGTGACCCACTCTAACATGGTATCAGATCTCTATTAATAGGTGAATTGCATTGATTCTATTGTGCATCTTACAATCTTGCTTGTTTAGGGTTTTCACTAACTTCAATTTTCTAGGTTTAGTGGGGTTAATAAAAAATCCATATAAAATTGTATATTTATTATCTCAAATTGAAAAATAGATAACACCATTAGATAAAAAATTTGCCAAAACCATAATTTCCTTTATTTACATGACCTAATTCGATGACAAACATTTTTTTAAAATTTTAAAGGGTTTGACGACTTTTTTCTAGAATCTATAAAAATTTGTAGATCTAGTGATTTTAAGGAAAAAACATTTCTTGGTTTTTAATAAGTTTATCAGGAAACTAAATGGGCCTCTGTTAGTTTTTTAATAAATTACTTCAAAATTATGTGCTTGTACTACATGTGGATCCTTATAGCATTAATTGAATGGCCTATAGAATCCATTCCCCTAATTGGACACCCATAAGACCCTAATCCATGGAATGCACTTCTAGTGAACCTATACCTATGTGTTTCATCTCTTATAGACCCATACCATTTGTGGTGTACCTTTGACAAAACCCAACTAGTATGTTGCACCTCTGATGGACCGTAACCATCATGTTGCACCCTTGACGGACCCTGGTCATTGTGCAAGTAAAATTGGAATATGTCGATAGGCTTGATAAAATCCCTGTTAGAACTTGATGGAGGTGTAAACAGTCCCTTAAAACCCCATGGTCATGCAAGCACTCACCATAGAACCTGACGTTGGTCCAAACACAATATGAACCCTGATGATGGTTCAACCACTTCATGCAATACTTGACGATGGTGCAATCACACCCCACATACCTTTTTTACATTGTAAATATTCCCTGTGAACCCACCACCTACTCAATTACTATTATAACTTTAGCATGTTATTCCACCTACCTATGATGGTCCAGAGGACATTAAATTTAAACTAATTGTTTGTGGCCCTATTAGTTGGTCCTTTAAAGGTGCTATTGTTTTAAAAGTGCATGTTTTTCTTCTATATTTATATTGGTTCTATTATTATTCATTATCAATTTGGACCTCTCTAAATTTAGGGAGGGTGTTATATTACCAGTATATAACACACATAGCTTAGAAAATAATTCCTTTCAACACCATGGATCTTAGTTCAGTTCTACTTCTTACACCATTCAACTATCACAAGTGGAAAGTCAAAGTGAAAATCCTCTTGAGGAACAAAGGATTAAACTGAGTCATGATGGATACATAAATAAAATTGACACCTGATGCAGAGAATGTGAAGTGATACAACTGAAGTGATAAATCTTACAATCTAAGAATCCTACTTTTTAGCTGAAAACTGAGTATAAACTCTGATCAATTGAGAAAATACTTTTATTTTTGATCTATGTAGTGAACTGTTGTAACTTAGTCTCTAAGA
Source organism: Torreya grandis (assembly GCA_037957365.1). Lineage (NCBI taxonomy): Eukaryota > Viridiplantae > Streptophyta > Pinopsida > Cupressales > Taxaceae > Torreya > Torreya grandis. Next base: position 1,551,266 of record JARHVA010002710.1, on the reverse strand, counting down.
CCAGTCATTATGCATTGAGTTATCTTTGTTCCATTTAAAACATATGATATAGCATGTGTTTTTTTATCTCAACCCATCTACTAGCTCCAACTAAATTTATGCTCACAAGTCATGTGGCTACCTTTGTTTCTCGATCAACAATTTTTTAATACGAAAATTAAAACATTATTTCTTCTAGTTTGGGTGTAGTGTGACCCTCTCCACTTCAGTTGTATTGGAGAGTGCCTATTTAATGCCTTGGATCAACAAAGGAAGTCCAGTATATGTAATGATGCATTTTTCTGACATCTTCATTATATTTCTAGGAAAATATAAGTGGTCTTCATGGACATTAGATAATAGGAAATGCACAAAGCTATATGGCTTGGCAAAATAGAAGATTTGAAAAAACTTTAGCACTCGCAACTTATCAGCTGCTTGTTTGACTATTATATTGAGTAATGTGGTATTCACTATATTTTTATTATTGGTATCCACCATGGAGTACCTTAAAAGGTTTGTCACATTGTTACCCCAATAGTGGTTATTGTCCTTGACCTCATATTGCATGATCTTAGACTCCCACTCTTCCCCGTGGTTAATAAGGATGGGTACTGTATCTATAATACATTTGACCAATCCACTACTATTGATTGCATTTACTTAACTATGGCCTCCTTATTGTAAACATATTCGGTTATTACATATTCCTTCACTACCATGTTCTTACTATTGGTAGAAAATGAGAGTGCCATGGCTCCTACCATCTTCTTCTTGTTTCTCATGGGTCTAAATATCCTCGGCCACATCCTACGGATACCAGAAGTCATAAGGTATACCTTGGCCACTAGATTCACAGTGATCTAATTACAGAATGCATCGCCTGGAACCTGTAACAGCCTCCAACATCATCCTGGATTGTTTCCTTTGGCCGTGTTTTTATTGCAAATGTTGTGTAATCTTATAATGCTAAAAAAAAATCAATGCTTTTAAGTGTTAAATCTTTGCCTTTGCTTCCGAATTCCTTCACTTAGCTCTCTATTAAAGAAAGCACTCTTGTCGGGTTTCAACCCTTATTGAAAGTGAAAAGTTAGGAATTTTTTTTGAGTAGTAGATTTTATACTATCTAATGTCAGTATTTTAATGACATGACCTGTATGACTCAGATTCAATACAATGGCATTTATTTCCATTGCTCGATGCCATTTGTTTTTACAGTTTCACATGATTTTATATACATCGTTCGCTCAACTGTTTCTTAATTTTACTACATTGCATGAAGACTAGCATATTTACATTGTAGATATAAAAAAACTAACTTTGGAGTTTGAATCATATATGACCTTTGCCTCCTTTTCATTTTATTTTTGGGCACTACGCTTCACTACTAGCACCCTACCATTCCTCACAAATATCTTTCATGCACATAGATAGTTTTGTTCTTGGGTGTGGCGCTCTACCCAATCTACTTCGTTGGTTCGCATATCTATATGTATCCATATATTTGGTTTATTTACCTTGCGCACGTTTAATATTCCATAAAAAAATTGATAGCCCTGGCCCATACTAATTTTTTTGTCTAGTCGTCCATTGCAGCAAGAACATTTATGTTGCAAAGTCCCTTAGTTTGTCCATATGTGTAGTGCTTGATGTGATTTTTAAGAGTAATTATTTCTGAAAACAAAAATTTCGGCGAAGTAACATCAAACCCAATATATTTACATCTATCATTACAGTGGTCACTAGGGTGTAAATAAATGTACAGATTCTTATCATTGGGCACCGTTCAATATGTCATGATAGTAAAAATAACATTCATAAGAGAGGGATTAATAAAAATAACACAACACTTATCCAAGAAAAATAATTGGGCAGAGAAGGCTACACAATTTATTACAAATCACAGTGTGTAGTGCTTGATTGGGCCCGAATAAGGTGGAAACTCGAATCAGGAAAACTGTGTCAGTATTCTTTATGAAGGGCTCTTGACCCTGGTTAAGCCTTCTCTTTTTTTACAGAAGTAGAATTATAAATTTAACCCATTTAAGAATCCTTGTAGGGTGGTTCTGCTATAGATTAGAGTCTCATATATCCCGTTGGAGTTATGGAAGGATAATACATTGCATGTGATCGGAAGATCCGTTGGATCCCCGGTTGTTATCGATCCTCCTACCAAGGCAAGAAGTAAATTGATTTTTCTGGATAAGGTTTTACGTAAGTCCATTCTGTTGAAATCCAAACTTGGTGACTGGATTCGCGAAATTGTGTTTGATAGAGCCAATATAATTTGTTCTGTTTGTTGCACTTTTGTGCACAGGAGTGCAATAACTAAGAAAGAGGAGCTGAATGATTTTAACATTAAGACTTTGAAAGATGCTGGGGACAACTTAGAGAAACTGAAAGCTAGTTTTCTAATAAACAATAGATGTGATAACATAACTAGATCTAGTATGGTCGAGGTGCCTCTGCCTGTGAGTCAAGACGGTGCCAAGGTTAATGATAATGATTCGCCCATGGGTGCGAAGGGAGGAGAGGTTGGGGTTAGAGGATTGAGTGATTTTTTACCTAAGAATACATCCATATTTGAAGAATTTTCTAAGATGGAGGACAAAAAGGCTCAAGGTATAAGTAGGGAAGCGATTGGTGGTGATATGGAAATCCTAATCCCGATTTTTCCATCATTAAATCCCCTGATTATTCTCTAGAAGATGTAGTCATTTTCTGTCCTAAGCTGAAAAGGGGCAAATTTATGGCAATGGTGGTAATACCACTAAATTTCTAAGCAATGAAGCAGGTCCTTGTGAAAAACTCAAAGCTTTACTGGATATCAAGTTAGCCCATCTGAAAACACCTCGGCTAGTTGTTTCAACAGATAAAACTAAATCTCCTTGGTCGATGGAAATGGAAAATCCTTCAACCCTCAACGAGAGCAGGCTTAAATTTCGAAAGAAAAAGTTGGGTATAGTCGAAGAGGATTTGGGAGCAAGCAAGAGCAAAAGGGGAACACCAACGTCACGAAAATCTAAATCAACGGTTACATGTTTGGACAACGTCTTAGATTCATAAATAGAAGCTGAACCTTGCATTGAGTTTCGTTCTCGGCTTCCTCTTTTTGGGCCCATGATGACACCAACAGTTTGCTAGCTGGGCCGTGCTTCCCGAACCGTTGTCTTTTTGAATTTTGAACGATGCTTGTTACTGCGTTTTTGTATTCTAGTTTGGTGGTTTGTCTTTTATCGGTTCTTGTACATTTCTATCCGTTGGATTTTTTATCGTTAACAGAGGGGTTCCTTACGTTCCTTACAGGTGGCTGGTTGGATGTTTGTGGTTTCTTTGTTAATTTTTAGTTTCTTTGTTATTGCCTTTTTCGAAGATAGATTGGTTGTTTGTTTTTAATCCGTTCTTCTACATTTCTGCTCGATTAATTTGTGATTGTTGGTAGAGGGGATCTTAACTTTCGTCACTGGTAGTTGGTTAGGTGTTTTTGATTTTTAGGTTAGTTTTTCAGTTGTTGTCATGTATTTATTTTTCGGTGTAGTTTTAGTAAATCAAATGAGATAGTTTATGGTAATAATAATGTAGTGCACATCAATTTGTTACGTAGTAGGGGAGATTGTGCCCACAAAGTCAAAAGATCATTTTTCAAAGGGTTCCTAATTTACGATGGAGATCAAAGGCATCTCTTTCCAATTAATGGGTTTTTAATTTCAGTGGAAAACATCACATTCGTGCATGTATTATTTCTCATATTTAAATATGGTAGTAATAATGTAGTGCACATCAATTCGTTACGTAGTAGGGGAGATTGTGCCCACAAAGTTAAAAGCTCATTTCTCAAAGGGTTCCTAGTTTACGATGGAGATCAAAGGCATCTCATTGCAATTAATGGGTTTTTAATTTCATTGGAAAACATCACATTCGTGTGTGTACTATTTCTCATATCTAAATATGGTAGTAATAATGTAGTGCACATCAATTTGTTACGTAGTAGGGGAGATTGTGCCCACAAAGTCAAAAGCTTATTTTTCAAAGGGTTCCTAGTTTACGATGGAGATCAAAGGCATCTCATTCCAATTAATGGGTTTTTAATTTCATTGGAAAACATCACATTCGTGCATATATTATTTCTCATATTTAAATATGGTAGGCCATGATAAACTAGAAAGGAGGATATTGCATGTAGTGTATTCTCTTGAAAAGTGAATTCTTGATATTCCTTCATGTCCCTCCTTTATATGTCATAGGTGTTAATGATCCGAAATACATCTGCACAAGATATTGTAAGGGGAAAACTTGTAAAATTTACCCTAATGAGCCTCTATAGGCTGACTCAAATAAATAGTTATTTCCTTTCCTTAGCAAAATGTCATTGGGAGCAATGCTTGAAGTGAGAAAAGAAAAAGTATCTTCAAGATCTTTATGGATTCACTATAGAGCATATGATTGATCATATATGAAGTCATCAACAATGTTTAGCACATCCTAACCAAATTAATATATAATAGGTGGTTAAGACCAAAGTCATTATAAAAAGGTTTCACAATCACATAAAATTTGAACTTTTTGAATAACTTTTACCCATTTATAAATTTTTTTTGCGGACTATTTTCTTGTTTATGATATACTTCAATGAAAAATACAAAATACATGGCCAATACGTACCAAATAAACTTCTATACTGCATACACCATTACAATTACCTCATGCTATGTTTTTATAATAATGATCAACTATCGTAAGCTTCTGATTGTTAAAATAAATGGGACAATCCATATTATTTTTGCCTAGCTAAGCTAGGATGGTTCCTATTACTGTCTCTAACCAAACCTATAAACATGCACATGAAAGGGGGTTGACTAATTATAAAATTGGGTGATCAACACACTTGAATGTCTATTATTCAATTTGTTAAAATCATTTACTTGTGCCTTGAATCATATGAATGGGTCATTCTTACTTATAAATTATTATAGTTTCATGGTGATCCTTACATAGTCATGAATCAAATTATTTTAGTATCTAGTATGTCATAATAATGTGTGCACTTCCCATTGATTGGTGGGAACCTTAAGCTAGAGAATGATGTCCATCTTAGTTTAGTTGACAAGGAGGTGATCCGTACAAATTACATGCCCTATTTTTTTGACAAAAGGTGTGACAAATATTTAATCATATAAATTGATATATTTTTGTAGGTGACTATAATGAGTGATGTCCATCTTAGTTTAGTTGACAAGGAGGTGATCCGTACAAATTACATGCCCAATTTTTTTGACAAAAGGTGTGACAAATATTTAATCATATAAATTTATATATTTTTGTAAGTGACTATAATGGTTGGACATGAGGCATATATTATAATGATGGTCATTGACTATGCCACATAATATATAGTTATACAATTATACTCAGATAAAATGTTGGACAAAGTCATTTAAGGTTGTTATGACAATGCAGGATAAAATTATAGGTGCATTTTCTAAGGTGAATGACATGATTTTATAGGAAAATGAACCCTATTCGGTAGATAACATTATTTTGGACTTATCTTCCTCTTCAATATGTAGTTGGTGATACCCTAAAAATCCATTAATAAAAATGTAGACTTTATAATTTTATATTTCCACAAAAATTTTCTTAGTGAATGAAGCATGAAAGATTTTTATGATAAAATCAACATTAAAAATTCGATAATAAAATCACATATATATATATATATATATATATATATATATATATATATATATATTTCTTAATCACTCATTCAAATTCTCTATATATATATATATATATATAAAACTCAAAGCTTTACTGGATATCAAGTTAGCCCATCAGAAAACACCTCGGCTAGTTGTTTCAACAGATAAAACTAAACCTCGTTGGTCGTTGGAAATGGAAAATCCTTCACCCCTCAACGAGACCAGGCTTAAATTTCGAAAGAAAAAGTTGGGTATAGTCGAAGAGGATTTGGGAGCAAGCAAGAGCAAAAGGGGAACACCTACGTCACGAAAATCTAAATCGACGGTTACATGTTTGGACAAGGTCTTAGATTCATGACTAGAAGCTGAACCTTGCATTGAGTTTCCATCTCGGCTTCCTCTTTTTGAGCCCATGATGAAATCAACAGTTTGCTAGCTGGGCCGAGCTTCCCGAACCGTTGTGTTTTTGAATTTTGAACGATGCTTGTTACTGCGTTTTTGTATTCTAGTTTGGTGGTTTGTCTTTTATCGGTTCTTGTACATTTCTATCCGTTGGATTTTTTATCGTTAACAGAGGGGATCCTTACGCTCCTTACAGGTGGCTGATTGGATGTTTGTGGTTTCTTTGTTAATTTTTAGTTTCTTTGTTATTGCCTTTTTTGAAGATAGATTGGTGGTTTGTTTTTTATCCGTTCTTGTACATTTCTGCTCGATGAATTTGTGACTGTTGGTAGAGGGGATTTTAACGTTCGTCACTGGTACTTGGTTAGGTGTTTTTGGTTTTTAGGTTAGTTTTCCAGTTATTGTCATGTATTTATTTTTTAGTCTAGCCTCAGTAAATCAAATGAGATAGTTTATGGCAGTAATAATGGAGTGCACATCAATTGGTTACGTAGTAGGGGAGATTATGTCCACAAAGTCAAAAGCTCATTTTTCAAAGTGTTCTTAGTTTACGATAGAGATCAAAGGCATCTCATTTCAGTTAATGGGTTTTTAATTTCATTGGAAAACATTACATTCGTGCATGTATTATTTCTCATATTTAAATATGGTAGTAATAATGTAGTGCACATCAATTCATTACGTAGTAGGGGAGATTGTGCCCACAAAGTCAAAAGCTCATTTTTTAAAGGGTTCCTAGTTTACGATGGAGAGCAAAGGCATCTCATTCCAATTAATGGGTTTTTAATTTCATTGGAAAACATCACATTCCTGCATGTATTATTTCTCATATTTAAATATGGTAGTAATAATGTAGTGCACATGAATTCGTTACGTAGTAGGGGAGATTGTGCCCACAAAGTCAAAAGCTTCTTTTTCAAAGGGTTCCTAGTTTACGATGGAGAGCAAAGGTATCTCATTCCAATTAATGGGTTTTTAATTTCATTGATATCACATTTGTGCATGTATTATTTCTCATATTTAAATATGGTAGGCCATGATAAACTAGAAAAGAGGATATTGGATGTAGTCTATTCTCTAGAAAAGTGAATTCTTGATATTCCTTCATGTCCCTCCTTTATAAGTCATAGGTGTTAATGATCCAAGATACATTTGCACAAAATACTGTAAGGAGAAAACTTTTAAAATTTACCCCAATGAGGCTCTACAGGCTGACTCAAATAACTAGTTATTTCCTTTCCTTAGTAGAATGTTGTTGGGAGCAATGCTTTGAAGTGAGAAAAGAAAAAGTATCTTCAAGATCCTTACAGATTCACTATAGAGCATATGATTGATCATATATGAAGCCATCAACAATGTTTAGCACATCCTAACCAAATTAATACATGATAGATGGTTAAGACCAAAGTCATTATGAAAAGACTTCACAATGACATAAAATTTGAGCTCTTTGAATAACTTTACCCATTTTTTAAAAATTTTTAAGGACTATTTTCTTGTTTATGATATACTTCAATGAAGAATACAAAATACATGGCCAATATGTACTAAATAAACTTATATACTGCATACACCATTACAATTACCTCATGCTATGTTTTTTTATCAATGATCAACTATTGTAAGCTTCTGATTGTTAAAATAAATGGGACGGTCCATATTATTTTTGCCTAGCTAAGCTAGGACGGTTCCTATTACTATCTCTAACCAAACCTATAAACATGCACATGAAAGGGGGTTGACTAATTATAAAATTGGTTGATCAACACACTTGAATGTCTATTATTCAATGTGTTAAAATCATTTACTTGTGCCTTGAATCATATGAATGGGTCATTCTTACTTATAAATTATTATAGTTTCATGGTTATCCTTACATAGTCATGAATCAAATTATTTTAGTATCTAGTATGTCATAATAATGTGTGCACTTCGCATTGATTGGTGGGAACCTTAAGCTAAAGAATGATGTCCATCTTAGTTTAGTTGACAAGGAGGTGATCCTTAGAAATTACATGTCCAATTTTTCTGACAAAAGGTGTGACAATTATGTTATTATATAAATTGATATATTTTTGTAGGTGACTATAATGGTTGGACATGAAGCATATATTATAACGATGGTCATTGACTATGCCATATAATATATAGTTATATAATTATACTCGGATAAAATGTTGGACAAAGTCATTTAAGGTTGTTATGACAATGCAGGATAAAATTATATGTGCATTTTCTAAGGTGAATGACATGATTTTATAGGAAAATGAACCCCATTTGGTAGATAACATTATTTTGGACTTATCTTCCTCTTCAATATGTGTTTGGTGATACCCTAAAAATCCATTAATAAAAATGTAGACTTTGTAACCTTATATTCCCACAAAAATTTTCTTAGTGAATGAAGCATGAAAGATTTTTACGATAAAATCAACATTGAAAACTTGATAATAAATATATATATATACCCATCATTCTTAATCACTAATTCAAATTCTATATATATGTGTGTATATGTATATGTGTATGTAAAACTCAAAGCTTTACTGGATATCAAGTTAGCCCGTCAGAAAACACCTCGGCTAGTTGTTTCAACAGATAAAACTAAACCTCGTTGGTCGTTGGAAATGGAAAATCCTTCACCCCTCAACGAGAGCAGGCTTAAATTTCGAAAGAAAAAGTTGGG
>JARHVA010002710.1:1502500-1530000 GCA_037957365.1 Torreya grandis | reverse complement strand
TATACAGAGGAATTAACCCTTGATTATTAATTTAACTAAAATGAACTCAATTGATGTGAGGCATATCTAGCATTAATCACACTTGGGACTATCTAGATGGTCTAAATTTTATGTTTGATAACAACCCCACTTATCATGGACATATTGTTGATTCAGAGTGAGTATACCAAAGTTTCACACCACTATAAAATCTCTTACAAGAAAGGGGGTGTAAAAACCCTACTACTTCAAGAAATCTTATTTTTGGATTAACACATAAAATCCTCCCAAGAGCACGTATATAGATGATATTCAATGATACAAAGTAACCTTTTCAATTTAGGGATTTGTACATTATACTTAGTTATATTTTGTATTTTCCTTTACTATATTTGTCTTACTAGAGTCTAAAAATTATTATTAAACCAAAACAAATCAACCAAACGCATTTGTTATCCACCATTTTATTTAAACAAGGAGGCATTATGCTGACCAAATGAAAATAATTTTTTGCCTTGTTCTAATCCTCCCTTGAAAAATTTTGTTTGCCTTATCTAAATAAAAATTTTATGCTGCCCATTTAAGTTTAAATTATTTTTCAAAATTATTTAAGTCCTCCACTTTTTAATTCAAATTCAAAATCTCACCGTTTTAAGTTATAGACCAAAGTGTAAAATAGTTTGTCATGTGTACATGGTTCAGGTTAACTTGGGTATGATTTCTTGCTTGGGTTCAAGTATTTTATATAGACTCATCATCCTCTTGATTATAATGATCTTAGGTTATCTTGGATATTGCTCATAGTCTATGTTCTAGAACACATTTTATCTTCCTATTGGGATGTGGTAGTATTGTGTTGCAGGTTTGGTTTTGGTTTTATACTTAGGAATTATTATGTGTTTTCACATATTGAGTTTCATAATTCATATTATTAGTTTATTCATGAGAAAATACTTTTTTCCAATATTTTAGTCATTACTCATCGAAGTTCTCTCTAACTTCTACATTATTGATGTATTTTTAAATATATGTTTGGTGTATGTGTTTACACTTTAGGTTTTAAAGATATCATACCCTTTTCTAAATTGATGATTTCAAATGACCAAAGTTGAGTAATTTCATGAATATTACTTCTAATTATGTGGTAATATGCACCCTTATTTTTTATAGTCACTTTTTACCTTATGAATTATTTAAAGAAAATAAAAACACACCTTGTTAATATTATCAAAAACATTTACCAAATCTTAGAAAACACAGAGAAAAAAGTTCTAAACATGACACAAAGGTATACTTGTATTGGAGTCTCCTACGACCATAACTGTGAGGAGGATCACTTTAATGATGGAAATTAAAATCTCATGGTATTTTAGGACATCCCCACCATGGTAGGATCTAAGGAAGACTATTTTAAATGTCAACCCATAGAGGACAAAGATGAAGAACTCCTAAGGTTGATTAAACACAATACTAGATTACCATCAGAATTTCCTATGGAATAATTACCTACCTTGGTTAGGGTAGAAGAAAAATGGTGAGAAAAATCCATCATGAATATTTCAAAATCAAACATTGCATCTTATATCAAAGGAAAAGAAGTGCTTGTAGATTCAAGACATAACAATCAATATCTTGTCAACATGATGCATACTAAATTATTACAAACTTGACAAAGTCTTTAGTTTTCACTTTAATAAAGAATAATGCTTCCAAGGAACAAGGTAATGTTGTAGAACTGACACAATAGAATTTAATTGAGAACAGACCTAAGAAGGATCATGATGTCTCAATTGAACAACATAAGTCTCAAGAGGTTATGCAACATGCTTTGATAGACATCGATCATACATTTTTCAGTCATCAAGAAACTCTTTTTCATTCATAGAGTCAAGTACCAAATCATTCATTGCATATTGAAGAGATTATTTAAAATAATTTTTGTAGTTCCTTGCAACCTACACATATTTTGTTTAATATACCATGGATTCCCCAAAATCAACAAAACACTTATAATTTGACATGATAAACTTTAAGGAATGTTTATCAACACAGGAATCAATGCTTCACTTACTCAACTAAAAGAGATAATTAAAAAAGTTGCATATCATACGGTGTATATCCCTAATAAATTCATGCAATAGGGGCACATACCACCTATAAAAAATTATACTTCACCCAACAATGTACCAAACATTCAAGAGTGGAGTTTTAAGAAATAGATTGAGTCACTATTGGTGACATGAAATATAATCAAGAAATATAAATTTTATGAGCTCTATATCCATTTGATTTTAGTATTCTCCAAGTCCCCTTTCTACCTTTTTTTTATGCTCCCAAACTTAACAAGTACAAATGGAAGGGTGACCATCATGAACACATTAAAGAATTTTTTGTGTTCTACTAAGGGGTAGCTTACAGTAGTATTTTCTTGATTCAATTATTTATGTGATGTTTAACTGGACAAGATTTAGACTAGCTTCTTATGTTACCCAAGGGACTAGTTGCAAATTAGAATGACCTATCTGAAAAAAATTCAACCACATCTTGTATAATACTAAACATGAATTGACTACAATTGAATTGTGAAAATAGAAATAGTGAGATGGATAAATATTCAAAACATATTTACAGTGCTGGAGAATATTAGTTAGATGTTTTTAAAATAATTTGACAGACAAAAAGTTGTTTAAATTTTTTTCACAAAACTTACATATTGAGGTTGTACACAATCTATGGCTTTCTTACACCAATACATTTGAATAAATTATCAATAGGGGTGTAGATATTTAAAAGGCACTTATCACTAAAGACATTGTCAAAATTTATTCACAGGGTTAAATTTCAAATTAGACCCAATCTCCTAGTCAAACAATTGCCACAAATAAACCTAAGGCATTCAATAAGATCATGAATATGGTAGGTAATCAATTAACTGAATCAGGACATGTACAAATAATACAAGCTCTATCATCTCCAAATGTACAATTAGTTATATATAATGCACAAAACACTTGGCAAAGATTCCCTCCACAAAGGGTATTCAATAACATCTTCAGAGTCTTAAAAAATTGTGAGAGACTATGGAGGCTGTGTTCTAAAATTTGATAGTAGTTAATTTGATTATATGGCCTATACTAAGGGCATTTCCTGAAGATCAACCCAAACCCGATTGGTATTGAGGAAATTAATTTTTAAACTTCCATCGTGTTATTGATCATGGTATTTATATATACTTCAATTTTGGTACCTCACTGAATATTTGATTGAGAGTGGTGAAGTTGAGATCAAACCTATTTCATAGGACACAAATCAATATATGGTAATTTACGAAGACTCATTTCCTTGACATAATCAATAACCAGTAAGGAATAATCAAAACTGAGGAGAAAATCAATGGTAAAATTAGAATCAAGGTTAGAATCATAATTATCATGATGATAATAAGGATCATAATACACATGCTAATAACTTAGGTTAAAACAACATGCCTTATGATTACAACAATTTTATGGGGCATATTTATACAAGCCACATTACCAATATCACTATCAAAACCCGTGAACTATGCCATGATTCTCAATGTACTAGACCCCTTATTACAGGGTCAACATCCACTCGCTCAAGCAATGCCACATCAAGTTTGAGCTATTTTATTATATCTTGGTTTATGTAGGTTATCATTTTTGAACCCCTTTCACTAATTATAATGACTCTTCACTGACTCAAAATTATGTAAACATAACTAGATGCATGTGAGTCACTCTCTAAGGCCCTTTACCTTTTTCTTCTATATATAATGGCTCCTTGATGTATCTAGATTATGTAATCATAAGTAGACATTATTGAGTTATCCTTCAGGGCCCTTTGCCCTCTTCTTCAACCACTAGACCCAACATGAAAATTATGCCTTCAGATCCAAAGTCCAACATTATGCCATCCAAGGCTAAAAAATCTCATCGTACTAATGAAAACCTTTATAGTCTATCAGACCAACTGAGTAAAACCCCTATGTAAATTTATCTTTTAGATATTTTGTATACATTTTAAGTCCATAAAACTATTTTGATTGACCTTTTACAAAAATCCACTATTCCCCAAGATATTAATCATGAATATTTCCCAACACTTGTAGGTTATTTGTCTTCATTTTAGCTATAATAACTAGTTGTATATTGAGGTCATCATTGAAAAACATAAAATTAAGTGGGTTCTTATATAAAATCATTTATGGATAAACATAGTATCCCTAAAATTTGTATAGAGATTAAGTTATATTATGAAGGACATTCATCTAGATAAGATCAACATAGAGGTATATGATAATGCCAAGAGGGAATTTTATAGTACTATTTATTTACCAATCATTATTAGGTTTATGTCCCATCACACTTTGTTACATATTATGGATATTGATTTGCCTCATAACATACTTCTTGGTCATCCTTAGATTTATGAAGTACAGGTCATTCTATCCAGTTTGTATGAATGCCTTATATTTCCCCATGATGGGATAAAGGTAACCATACCTACCGATCTACATCCTTATCATTATTAGAAACATTTAGAGGCTGAATTTATTAATTATAACTATTGTTCTAGTTCTATATTTTTTGAAAAAAATAAAAATTAAATAGTCTCACATCCACCAAATTATAATTATATCAGCCCTAGTTACCTTGCTTCCTCTTTGATGGATCCATTTCTCCCAACTCCTATAAAACTAGTTATTATAGAAGATATGGTCATTTTCATGTACCATCTTAATGATGACTTCCATATTAATAAGTTTCCTAGGTCTCCCAAATAATTTAGTAAACCCAAACCTTTCAAACTCCCTAATAGACCCAACATGATTTGTCAATAAAAGAAAGAAACAAAGAAACCACCAATGGTATTTTTAGTTGGTACTTCACCAACATATGATCGGTAGCCTTTCACTGAAGGAGACTGATTATATTTTGATGGCATTACTAACTATTTTTAGAATCCAAAATATCGTATCCCTAATTAGATCATAGAAATTTTTGATTATATAAGAAAAGTCCTTAGCCCATGAGGGCAAGTAATACTAGAACATTTATTAGATATGTAATGTAATTTAAATTCAGGTCTCAAATTTATACTTCCTGAGGGTGACCTCATGACTTTTAATAATTATTCTTATGAATCAACTAATGATGAGACTCCTGGGAGTGATGCAACATCCTATTATATACTTTTTGATGAGTTTAATGAAATACACTTATTTGATTCTAATTGCATTATGACCATAACAACTCATTGTTATTTTTGCCTTTACCATGTCAAAGTCATTGTTTTGAACCAAAACAATTTAGTCATAAACCTTGATGAATTTGATAATGAATAATTTATTATCTAATATATGGTCCTTGGATATGGATTGCAAATTGGTGATCATAAACAACACTTTGATTTTCCTTTGGATCCTTTTGCCTACTTTGGAGAGAAAACAAACTTTATTGGTTATGAAAAATATAAAACATCGATATCTTTAGGTGAAAACCTCTTTGAGGCATTCTTTGGTCAGTGAAATAATATCAAAAAATACAAGCCATTGATTGAAAACCTATTTCAAGTCTAATTATATGGGAAAGTGTGCTCATGCCCAAAGGATGCACAAGGTCCATAAAGTCCTAGCTTTATAGGTAATATTAGCATCGCTTCAGAATAACAAGTCTTTGATCATCTTGATCTTTACATTCCTAAGATTTTTTATAGTGAGCCATTACCTAAATTGGTAGATTTAGATTCATCACATTATTAAGAGATTTGGGAGGAACAACATGAAATTATAATAGAAAAAAGATATCATGATCACACATTTCATACTATTCTAGAGTATGGTTACCAGAGAGCATACGTTGATCCCTAAATTGTTTACCTTGGATCTTATATCACTAGTGAGGAGTGAGAACACATTATATCCCTTTTGAAGGATTTTATTTATATTTTTTCATGGACATCCTTTGACATGTCAATTTAGAACTTGACTTGTTTGTGCATGGACTTATTGTCCATCTAGATGTTAAACTAGTGTAACACAGATTAAAGAAGAATCATCCATGCATTACTCTTTTAGTAAAATAAAAATTAGAGACGTTATTAGCAGTTGGATTCATTAAACCATTGGACCATTCTGAATGGATCCAAACATAGTTATAATTAGAAAAAATCCATAAGGTATACATATTTGTATTTATTTTAGAGATATTAGTAAGGTGTGTCCTAATGATGATTTTCCTCTATCCAACATTGACATGATTATCGATTTTATTATAGGGTATGAGATGATATCCCTCATTTATGTATTTTATGGATATAATAAGATCAAGATATCTCAACAAGACCTATACAAGGTTACATTCAACACACCATTAGGAACATTTTATTACCAAGTCTTTCCGTTTAGGTTGAATAAATCTCAAGTCTCTTATCACTATGCTATGACTATCATCTTCCATGACATGATGCATGATATTATTAAATACTATGTTGATGACATCCTAGATAAATCAAAAATACATAATAGACATCCTAATATTCTATGAAGAATCTTTGAGAGGCTTCATGAGAACAAGGTCCATCTCAATCGTATAAAGAGTGTCCTTGGCATCACTTCAATAAAATTACTTGTGTTTATTGTATCACAAAGAGGGATATAATTTGACCCTCTTAAGGTTAAGGACATTTTTGAAATGACTCCACCTTTAAATTCATAAACAGCTCAAAGCCTCCATGAAAATATTTAGTTTATTCATAGGTTAATTTCTTAATTGGTAGATAAGTGTCATCGATTTACACATTCTTTGAAGAAAGGGGTCATGTTTGAGTGGAAAAATGAGTTTTAATTAACATTTTTAAGACTCATAGCTATTTGGCTAACCCACTAGTTTTGAGACTACCAACAGTTGGACAACCTTTTTCTTCTTTACATTTCAATGAATGAACATGTGCTGGGGGCACTTTTGGCCCCACATGATGATCAATGTAAAGAACATGCATTTTGTTATTTTATCTACACACTGGTGTCTTATGAACATAATTATACACCTATTTATATCGTATGTTTAGCTATGATTTTAGCTTCTCAGATTTTATGACACTATATGTTGAACAATAAAATAATTGTTATTTCTGAAGCGTATCCTCTAAAAAATTTATTATCTAAAATAACTCTCACTAGTCACTTGACCAAATGGGTCATATTATTAAGTTATTTTTATGTTGAGTATTAGAATTAGAAATTTATCAAGGGGCATGCTATTACTGATCAACTTCTAGAAGCCACTATGATAGACACTCAACCACTTAGATTCGACTTTCCAGATGATTCTATTATGCTAATAGAATAAATTTAGTATGAACCTAAACAATGAAAACTATATTTCCATGGTCCCTTCACTTATTTTATATCAATATCCAAAATTTTGTCGATTACACTGTAAGGGGATATGATTCCTAAAGCATTTCACATGAATTTTAATTATGCCAATAATATGGGAGAATATGAAACACATGTTACAAGACTTCATATTTCAATACACTGGGATATCCAGTACTTAATGGTCTATCATGATGCCTAATTAATTATCAATAAAACCACAGATCAATATAAAACTAGAGATGACAAGATTGTACCCTACAAGAACATTATGGATAACCTCAAGGATCATTTTAAAACTATATAGTTTGGATAAGTACCAAAGGATAATAACATATCTATCGATGCAATGACAATAATTAGGTCCATGATATAGTTTGATACAATTATTAAAGAGTATTAGTTTTTAAATGAAAATCTTATATAGACTAATCATGTCTTACCATATTCAAAAAGGGTATACACCATTATTTGTCCCAATTTCGCACCTAAACTGCCTTCATTTTAATATTTTTATAATATTTCCATGATCATATTTTCCCCTAACCTTTTTAATAATTATCTTAAACCTTTCCTTCATTGTATATCCTATTATAGCCTCCTTCGAAACATGCTTTATTGTAAAGGATATGATTTATTTCTACTTCATTTTTTATCTTTAGGAGAATCCAAGGTAGCTCTTAAAGTGCTTCATGAAGGAATGTGTGGGGCTGACACCAATGGTGTAGTCTTAGATAAAATACTCCTTACAAAATGTTTTTATTTGACCAAAATTAATATGGATGCTTGTGATTATGTAAGGAAGTATGCTGCTTGTCAAAAACATGGAAATTTGATACACACACCTTCTTAACCACAATAATCGACCACTATACCATTGTCATTTTCTACATAGTGCATTGATCAAATTGAGAAAATAAACCAAACATCTTTAGATGGACGTAAATATATTCTCACTACTATAGACTATTTTTATTAGTGGATTGAGGCCAATCCTATCACATATGTCATGTATGGGATGATTTCCAAATTTATACATTACCATATCATCTGTTGATATGGTATCCTAGCATGAATTATATTTCATAATGGTAGATCATTACTAAATATATATGTTAAATAACTTTATGAAAATTTCAAAATCAAGTAAAATAAATCTACACCATATAACCCACAAGGTAATGGATAAGTGGAGGTGTCAAACAAAACTATTGTGTCCATATTGAATAAGATTGTAAATAACACTCATCATAATTAACACTTGTATATTTTTCCTACCCTTTAGGATTATTATACTATTCATTAAACCTGCACAAGAGCCACTCCATGCTCTCTTGTTTATGTCACAAAAGCTATTATCCTAATTAAGATGGATTTACCTTCATTATGAGTTTATTTGGATAATATTGAAGATGATAAAGATTAAATAGTTTCCAAGTTACATGAATTAGAGCTCCTTGATGGTAAGTGTTTGTTTTCCCTAGATAACATGGACTATTAAGATAGTTTGCATCAAAGATGTAACAAATGCATTATACCTTGGGAGTTTGACATTGGTGATTTGGTCTTGAAAGAGAACCAAAAAAACTCAAATGTTGAATTCAAGAAAAAGTGCATGTTCCACCCTAATTAGTTTGGATGCTATGTTATCACAACAAACTATCGATTAGGGGCATATCCACTAGTTACTCTAGGTGGTGAAGAAATTATAGAGCCTATGAACATTGTGCATCTAAAGTGGCTCTACACTTGATATATTTTGAATGAATTACCTATAATACACCATACTTAGGGGAAACTTATGATGAATTTATTTTATCCTACCAATATATCTTGAACCATCCTCCCATGAGCCATAGTGATTTTATTTTGATGTACCCTAGACTATTTTCATGATAATCACATTCTTTTATGACTCTAGACAGTTGAAGCTTTGGACCATTGACACTCTTGATCATTTATATTCCAAATTGAGTCATTTTATCCCACCCTAGACCATCCTCTTTTGGACACGATTTATTGTGTTACATCTTAGACCATTATATTTAGAACCACATTGTTTTTATACCTTAGGTCATTGTAACCTAGATAGTTCTATCCTTTGCCCAGTTATAATATTGATTATGACTCATGCATTCTAGACATCTTCGATGATAGTTATATGAATTAATTCATCCTGGGTAGTATTTCATAGCTTCCTTTTATAGATAAGTAAACACAAGTTCATCATCTTATTATTTTCACCTACTGAATGGTTCTTCAGATCTATCTCATCCTACACACTACTTTTTTCTTATTTTCCCCCTATTTAGTAGGCATTGTTACCTTAATAGGATCTAACTCTCATTGATTTATTAATATGGGTTATTGCATTTGGATTTTGTTGTTATTAGAAATTCTAGTCTTGGACATGATTCTCCTTCATTAGTTGGTTCCTTGTGACATTATTTATATTCAAAATCTTTGTTACATCTCATTTGGCTATTATTGTAACTTCTACTCTTAGATGTGCATCTATTTGATTAGCTGGTTCCCTTTTCCATTGTATATATTCATAATCCATGTTATATCTGATTTAGCTATTATTTGAACTCTCACTTGTGGACATGCATCTCCTTAATTAGGTAGTTCCTTTGGACCTTTGTGAATAATTCATTTCTATTGCTTATCCCAAAACAAAAAAACATTAAAAAATGATTGATAAAAAGAATAAAACCATTATCTTACACATTTATTTATCTTAATCTCTACCCTCTTATCATTTTAAAGGCATTGATTTGAAAACTCTCATCATTTTCCATGATTGTTTTTACTTATTTATTTTATAACATAAATCATATTTTCTTCTCATCACTTTTCTTCTATCCCATTTCCTAGGAGAACTACATTTGGCATGAAGTTCATGTTCAATCTAACACCCATAAAACTGCATAGGAAGCATCCACTTATCTTGTACATTTATATTTAGCTTGACCACCTCCTTCCTTTCCTTTTTTTCCCTCCATTTTGTCTATTTTTGTTTCACTATGACTTTGGGGGAAGCTTTGTGTCATTTGTTCTTGTTACACTATTGTACAAAGTAATGCCTCTACTACACATGCATGAACGACTATTTTTTGCTTACACTAACATTGTCAATGACTCTTTTTTTTGTGTGTTTATTTGATTTTTATTGTTATTTTTATTGCATCCTTGTTTGTCATTTTGTTTTTCAGGTTTTTATTCATTTCTCTTCTTTTCATTGTTTCTTCATGTTGTTATTGGTCTTTTATTTTACTATTTTGTCCTGTTCCTTTGTTTTTTTTTCATGATCATCTTAATTGAACACATGGATCTAGATTATTCATATCTTGATTTAGTTTTGTTTCTTACGTTATTCTTGCTTTGATTTTATGTATTTTTGTTCCTACTTAAGTCCTAATTATTCATATCTTTATTTTAAGTTAAGTTATATTTATGTATTATTTTTATCTATATTTTTGTTTGTGTTTATTTAATTTCAAATCATTGTAACTTTGGTCTTGGTAGTTATTATAATTATCCTTAGTTATAAATATTAACATTTGAACTAGCTCATCATAATTAAAAAACAATGTCATTATAAATCTTTCATACTTGCCATGCATAATTTCTTTTTGCTATAGTAAGCACTTAGTGCTTTGGCTACAAGTCTCAAAATTAATGCAGCCTCTAAGATCATCTTTTGATACAACAATGAAACTAAATACTAATGTCTTATGAACTTTACTCTATGAAATACATGCATCTCTTAGCATATATTATTAGTCTAATTGAGTAGTGGTCTATTTTCTTCCTATTGTTCTTTCCTAATTCTATTTTTTCCCACTTTTGGGATAACCACATTAGATTGAGATTCATTTAGACTCTATAGGAAAGGCTTGGATACATGACATATCTTAGGTCAGCTCATCCTCCATCATTCTTTTATTCATGTCTTTCATCACTTTGTGCATCCTCGTATGCCTAGTTTTTTTGTGTCTTCTTTACTCATTAGACCATCATATATATATTTGTTCCTAATCATATTTATGTTATGAAATAGGTTATATGTTTGAGATATGAATACTATTTTTCCCTATAATTTCACAAATTTTAGACTAATCACTAAATCAAATCATGCCTACTAGGGCATAATTATTTATCAGTGATAAAAATTTGCCCTACTATGACAAAATTTCTTTATCAATCAATCAAATCTACTCTAATGGAGCACATTATTATTTTACTTTCTCTAAATCAATCCTCTCATTTTTATTTTTATTCCAAGCTCTATAGAATTTGCCCTCATTTTGGTAATATTCAAAATGCAAAACCTGTCTTGGGATTGACCATTCCCTAAGCACATAACTTGCACCCTCTTGTGGGTGTGTTTAATGTGTGTTGCTTACATTTTTTTATTTTTTCACTCCCACATCCTTGGGTCCCATTATATTATCAATATACTTTGATCATTAAGAATAAATTCATGCAAGCATTAGCTCGTATGGATTTAATAAAATTCATGGGTTAATGTCACCATTTCTCTCTATTATAGAGTCCATATTTATTTCATCCTTGTGTGTCCTCTTGAGGGGGAATCATGGGTCATTTTTTTCCAACTTCTTGGAAACTCTTTTATTTGAAAATATAATACTTCACCAGAATGTATTACTATGCCTTCTCAAATAGGGTCAAAATATAGACATCTAGTTCATAACACGATTGTGTTAAAATTGTCAGTCTTAATCAAAATTTGTGAAAATGAATAATTTAGGTAAAAAACTTAAGACCACTAAGTGGTTCAAGCTTATCATATACAAGTACTGCTTTAGGCTATAATATCACTAAATAAGCCATTGCATTTTATGCGAATATTAACTTTTCACAAATCATTTCATGTCAAAATGATGAAAGTGTAATTGGATGCTCTAAACCATTGAATTATTCCAATATGAAGCACATGACATGTGCATGTGTTATTTCACATTAATAATGTCCTAAATGGTAAATTGGTCTATACACAACTAAAAACTTCTTCTAATTCTATTTGAATCAATTTATAACCCATTAATATGACATTATGACTAGTTTGATTAATAGTGTGTAACTAATTTCCAAAAAAATGAATAATATTTGATTAATATCACTTTGGAAAATTAATCCAAATTAAGAGATTAAGTGGAAAATTCATAGAAGTTATTGAAAATTTATTAATTAAAAATTGATTTGTAATATCTGCATCATCAATTGATGTCATTTGTGGGGTGGCATTCATAACCCACAACTGTAACAAATATTGGGCTTAAGACCTCCCATTCCTATTTAATGCCCTTTCCTTCCAAATTTTTATAAGGGTATTTATGGATTAAGTCTCCAAAATTGAATTAATTTGTGGTCACACATCTTGATATCAAGAATGAAGTTAATTTTTTATTTTGATCAAATTCAAAGATATATAAATGGGAGGGCCAAAACCACCATTTTAAAGATTTATTTTTGTAATCTTGTTATGCAAAATTATCTCCACAAATTTTCTTTGTGTAGTGTTATTATGTTTAATTTGTAATAAGATAGCTTCAAGATAGGCATATCATTAATTCAAATATCATGGGACTAGTTTCATTGATGAACTTGAGATGATGGAGAAGCAAGCCATTCATCATTGCTAAGGGCTTGAGCACTAAATTATGGATAAAATCATATTTTGAGCCACATTTAGGGAAAAGATCACTCTTGGGAAGGTATTAAGTATGCACTTTCTTTCAATAGCTCTTAATTATCATTTTCAAACCCTGTTGAAGGAGTTAGCTTAGTTAGTTATGTTTTTTATGAATTTCTTGAGTTTTTTAACTAATGCTTGATCTAACTCACTTAAATGATTCATTGTACTTCATAAAGATAGGGACGTGTATGATATTCTTCATGACATCATAAAATATTGTAATAAAATATTTATCCTCTCATAATCACATTATGTAATTGTTTTGACACACAATAAAATAATAGGTAATAGCACTCAATGTCACATAAGTTCTGAAGAGTCACAAAACATAGATAATTTAATGTCACACAAGGAAAAGTCCCAATGAAGCAGCCATTTATTAAAAATTCAATTAGTCAAAAGTCACGTAAGAATGAAAGGGCCCAAACAAAGATTTATGCAATGAAAAAATGGTCAAGTAAAAGTCACATAATAAGGAGATTTCCTAAAGAAAGATACATATGAAATGATAAAATCAATGAGAAAAAAAAGAAAAAAAAGGAAGAGACACAAAAAACATGATAAAAAATTAGCCTATATGAAATGAAATAGTATTAGTGTAACATATTAAAATTCAAACTATTATACACCAATAATCTATGCCAATGATATAACATACTAAAGTAGCATATCCATGAAATGTAACATTGAAAATAATAAAATAATCATCAAGGTGTGTGTAAGAAATTAATGTAGTTTAACATGATAAAAGGAAAATGTCATAGGATAATATAACCTATAATAAATTAACATATTTAGTAAGATACAACCAACATTGTCATGGTCCTTAGGTGTAGGAATGTTCTAAATTTATAAATCCATGTTTATATACAACATGAGTGTCTTCAGTCCCACTCTTATATAATTTGAAACTCATGTGTGTATGAATAATATATGTAATCTACTAATCATGTGATTGACAAATAATGTAATCTACCAAAAATGGCATGTTGAGGTCCTAATTTTAATTTTTAAAGATATTTTGAATTTTTTATATTTTTAGAATATACTTTTAATAAATACTTCTAAATATTAAAACTCGTCATATGGGTCTATTCAAATTGGTTCTAACTCTAATATTATGGGTTTCATAGATTATGTATACATATTGAATTTTCTTCCCCAGTGTATGATATTTTACAAGATTTCTTTGTAGTTAAATTTCAAACAACAACCTGTTGGTTATTATCATTATCATCATGTAAAATATTGATTTTTATCCTATAATATAGAAAAAATATGAACCAAAACATACCAAATGTATTTTGCATCTATTCTAACCATAATTATCCCAATGTAATACTGAAGTAGTTGATAGGGTGCATCACCCATTTGTTGTATCCATGACATTTGGCCTAAAAGTAAAATTTGGTATTTTTATATGTCGAATTGAGATTTCAAAATGTATAGTTTGTTTAATTATTCAATTTATTATCCCCACTATTGTAAGAATGTAATACTAAACATGATTTTAAATTATTTTTAACCTATTTGAATTCGACATGAAAGGATACCCTCAATGTCTACTGTTATAGTCTAGTTCTCTTGTCATGAATGTGCATAAAAAAAATTGTGTTGTATTTGTGTTCTGATATCAATTATAATTTACTAATGATAGTTACATGCCTAGCTAATTTATTGTAATATCAATATTATTTTCCTTCCTAGTATGAAATACATATGACAAGTTTATGTGTGCTAGTCAATAATGAGTTTTTTTCCAGCAGCATTCTTATTATGATGTTTAGTTTATCTTTATTATTGGTTATCTGTAATGTTATGGAAGGAACTGTATATATGAATTTTAAATAATATACGAAATTTATTTTAAACCTTTATATAATTTTAAATGTTCCATTTATCTTACACCCAAGTTATATTTGATTTATTTTTAAATGTCACGATGGTTCCTTTAGAAAATAAAGATTTTTGTGTTAGTTAACATTCGAAAAATTATTTTTAGTGTCATTATGTTGATTGCTAGGAATTATTTTCTTCCATTTACCCACTTGAGAATTTTATTGAGTAAACAACTTTAATTTATCAATATTATTTGTAAACAAGTTATCTTGATAATCTCCTACAATAATAAATGTAAATGTAATAAGACATAACTATTCATTTGTATCAATAAAATTAAAACTTAGCTTGAAAAAGTAATCCTTTATATCATCATCATCATCACCATCATCACCATCATCACCATCATCACCATCATCACCATCATCACCATCATCATCACCATCATCATCATCATCATCATTATCATCATCATCATCATCATCATCATCATCATCATCATCATCATCACCATCATCACCATCATCACCATCACCATCACCATCATCATCATCATCATCATCATCATCATCATCATCATCATCATCATCATCATCATCATCATCATCATCATCATCATCATCATCATCATCATCATCATCATCATCATCATCATCATCATCATCATCATCATCATCATCGTCATCATCATCATCGTCATCATCATCATCGTCGTCGTCATCATCATCATCATCATCATCATCATCATCATCATCATCATCATCATCATCATCATCATCATCATCATCATCATCATCATCATCATCATCATCATCATCATCATCATCATCATCATCATCATCATCATCATCATCATCATCATCATCATCACTATCATAATAATATGTTACTATACAAGTAGAATTTTCTAAATTTACCAAAAAGAGAAGATCTTGAACTTCCTCTTTTTTCTCTACAATAACTTGTGATTATTTATTTATTTCTTGATTAATGGTCATAACTTGCTCATTATCATTTTTTGCATGAGTATTGTCAATTATAATAGGTTATGATGTAAGTACGATATAATAAGACATAGAATCTGATTGTGAATTACTTTCATTATTAAAAGACTTTGTGCTTAAAATTTTGAAAGGATCATTATATTAGACACATGTCTACAATGAACCACCACACGTAAAATTCATACACATGTAATATATATGGCGCTACCTTCATATCATGTATCGAAGGTCAAACCTAGATAAAATTGTAATGAAGATGATTTGTAATTTACCTAATACGTGATCTAACATCTTGAGTTCTGCTATCGTATCAAATGATATTGATCTAAGAAACTATTATGAAATACTATTTCTTTATTTTATGAATTAAATTGGTTTATAATTAACATCCATATTGACACCCATTTTTTATTTTTAAATATTAATTCTCAATCCATTATCTATTAACACTTGATTTAATAATTTACTTTAAATTAGAAATAAAAATAAATATGTGTGAATATTATCTATTATGTGTTTTGTGGCAAACTATTCTATTTCAAAATAAATTACTTCTTTGGTATATTTTAGAACATTCATAAAGGAGGAAAAGTATTCAATTCAGTTAACATTGATGAGATGGTTAACCATTTTAATTTGATTTTTTATTAAACTATATCAATTTAAATATTTATATGTCTCAGTTTAAAATTAAAATACTTAAATTTATAGTAAAATATATAATTTAATGAAATCAAAAGCTTGATAAAAATAATACATTAAGTTAGGGTTAAAGAGTGTCCATATAAATAGTAATAGGTTTAACTATGTGATCTTTATGTATGTTATAATTGTGTTAAAATAACCAACAAATAGGTTTATACTAGAAACTATGATTTTTAATTTTATATGATAAACATACAGGAGGTGGATATGTGCACACTATAACATTTTTTTTGGGTAATGCGATCATGACCTAATTGATTGTTTTCTATATTTTTGGATCTAGCCCTGTGTGAATTCTTCTGAGGAGTGAATTTATATCTCTATGTGTCATTTAGGTGCACAAAATATTTGTTAGGATTTAATAACATTATTAATTATTGTATAAGTTTAATTATTTTAAACCTATTATAACATATTATTTTATTTGTTAAGAAATGTATTCCCATATGGATTTGTTATTACTCATGACTATTCTAGGTTATTTGATCCTATTTTATATGAGGTTGTTGTGATACCTTTATGTTTATATAATAGCCTTTATTTTATTCTCATTAATATGTTGAAAACATAATAGTATTACTATTTTAATTTCTATGTGCAATTTATGTTTGGCTCTCCAATTTGCCAATAGTGTGGTATTAAATTTCCTAGGTTCAATTAGGGATGGGTTTGTGAAAATTTGTCAGAGGATGTCATTGCTTTCTTCATCCCTATGAGTGATAAATAATTATCAGTAAGCCATATAAGAACATATAATAATGTTTTATGTTAAATCACTATATATTCTACCTAAACTTAGATGGTTATTTTTCTACATCAGCACTAAAGCATTGAAACACTTTTATTTTACATCAATAGAGATTCATCTCATTATTTTATACATCACTATTGATAAACTTGTCAATCTCCATCATAATGTTGCTCATGCTATGTGAATAATTGATTACAGTGATTTGGACATCTATTCTAGGTTTCTTGAGTCATCTACCTTAAACTCTATGAGTTAACCTAATGTCCTACATTTCCACAAACTTGGAGCCAACCTATTCTCCCTATGCAACTATTTTGAGAAGACTACATCCTAGCCTAATTTGAAGTGTGTTTTATATACATCTCCCTTGAATCCATTATTCAATATAATCCATAGTTTGGTGTATATCTTATAAGCATTTATTTTTCCAAGTTTTATGTCATTCAGACCTATGTACGAGATCAAATTGTCATCAAATCTACTTTATCTACTATTTTTTATCTATCATCATACAATGTTTATATATGATGGAGATTATCATTGAATGTTGCATAAGTATTTCCATCATCCACCAATCAAATCTGAGTAACTTGTGCATTCTAAAACATATAAGCACATCATTCTTTTCCAAACAAGAATAGATTTATCTTATTCATTTACATTAAAATATACCTATCTAATTATATTATTTAGAATCTATTTTGTTAGTTGATAAAAGAGCTTGATCAATATAATTTTCTAATGTCATGGTTTAGATGATATTATCTTAGATATCAATTATGTTTAATTAAGGTTATTTTAATAGTGGGTCAATAGTTAAAAAGTATATTTATATTAGGTTCATATTATTTTTGTATAGTGAAATTTATAAATTATTAGATTTTAGTCATAGTTTGAAAGTCTAAGATTCAGTGAATGTCTCAAGTGTCTTCGATAACTTATTATAAAAATATGTAAAATACATTATTTCTCTTAAGAATATAGACAAAGTCTTATAATTATGTTTTGTTTTAATGTAATATAGAAGTGTCAAAAATGTAGTTTTAAGATGTGTCAATTTTATGTGTTAAAATTAATAAAAATGAGTCAATATTTTTTGAGTTCATAGTCAAACTATCATCAATAAATAATTTTATGTCAAAATATTCAAGTCATAAAAATTTAAAAAGGAGTAATGGATGCATTTTCACTTGTATATGATGTTCAAAATATGGGAGGAGTTTTTCCTCATCTTACCTACATGACTTCATCAGCTAAGTAAGAAACAAACAAATTGGAGGATGGAGGATACACAGAAGTTGGAGGATAATTGGTGTCCTCTCATCATTCACCTATGATGGGGTCACATCACTACTATGGTGATGTCTTTTAGTGTATTAGTTTTATGTTGTGTATGGTGTGTTTTTATTATGTAGTGTGGATTTCAGTAAAAATACTAACAATTATTTTCTAGTTTGGTACCTCTTGATGAAGAAAATTATGGGGAAGAAAAGGCACTAACGTAGTGCTTGTTTCTTGGAGAAGGGGTTGAGGAAATCAGATAAATGACCAAAATGGTTAAGACCTCCTACCACATCCAGGTTCATATTCAACCTATAGTAGAAAACCATATGGGTTTGTGGTAATCAAAGAAACCACTGAAGGTGATAATTAGAGAGATGTACTCCTATAACTTCTAGGTTTCTAGCAATCCTACAAGGAAAAATGAAGACCATGAAGGCATAAATAATTTATGTTACCTATAAAATGAAATAGGCTACATGAAGAGTGGAAAAACCTTTTCCCATGTTTGAGTTAAGGGGGTGATAGGAATTAATAATTTTGAGGGGGTGAATGTTAGGATTTAATAACATTATTAATTTTTATATAGGTTTAATTATTTTAAACCTATAATAGGATATTAGTTAATTTTTTAGGAAATATATTCCCATAAATATTTATTGTTACCTGTGATGATTCTAGGTTATTTGATCTTATTTTATAGGAGTTTGTTGTGATACCTCCATGGATATATAATAGAATTTATTTTATTCTCATTAATATGCTAAAAACATAATATTATTAATGTGTGTTTAATTTTTTTGCTTAATTTGTGTTCAGCTCTCCAATTCACCAATAATACCTACAAATACAAAACACTATTCATTTACATGAGTAGAATAACAATTAAATTAGAAAAGGGAATAAATTGAGTTATTAAGGATAGCCAAGGTAGCTAAATAATCCCATTATAACTATGTTTTCCATACATATCTAAACTAATTCCTGGCATGATGTAGTTTTAATTCTGACATGTGTATGTCCAATCTTGAATTCAATGTTAGATGCACTTTTACCTATTAACACCCTTGACACAGAAAAATTAATAGTGTATTTCACTTTGTAATTGGTAGATAAATGAATAATTATACACTAATG
Source organism: Torreya grandis (assembly GCA_037957365.1). Lineage (NCBI taxonomy): Eukaryota > Viridiplantae > Streptophyta > Pinopsida > Cupressales > Taxaceae > Torreya > Torreya grandis. The sequence continues at coordinate 1,510,180 of JARHVA010002710.1, read as the reverse complement.
AAGAAGATATAACCTCTCTGAAATTTTTTTTGATAATAAAAAGGCGGGATGGTTTTAAAGGACCCTTTGTTATATATAAGTCATGAATTTAGATTATAGGCTTAATTATGTGTGAAAAGCATAACATAAAGATAATAATGATCATTAAAAAAAAAATTAAAAATGTAGAAATTAAAAATTATTCCACGTGTTATATTGGGACATGCAATCATTACCTACTCATGAGTTCATTGATTACTTTTTATAATGTGGCTGATATCATAAATTAGTAAATAGAATATTACATTTTTTTATAGATTTATATAATATTGTAAGATATTTCTATACTCCTCCCTATAAATATTTATATTATATGATTTTTCTAGCGTCCTCCTTTTGTGTTGGTCAGTTACCTATTTTTAGTAAAGAAATTTACATATATTTTGATCTGCATTTCATCAATAGTTCAATTGAGTTAGATATGATAACAAGTCTTTTATCAGAACTATATAACTTAAGTGACATGCAAAAATAGCTTAACATAAGGAAGATCACAATAGGTCATGGTAAGAAATCTTGGTGTAGCTAATGAAGGGAGGAAGACACCTAAATCCTAACACATGTAGCAAAGTGAGTCAAGTTATCAAAGCTTGATATGGTGATGTATCAAAAATAAATAACATGGAAGTATATCTAAGCCCATAATAGTGATGTGGAGAGGTGAATCAAAATTAATATGTGACCTACATGCTAAAAAAAAAGTGATTATCTATTGAGTCGTGAATCACCTATGAACCTATCAATAAACAAGGGGAAACCAACCATGAAAAATTATTAACTAGTCATATGCCTGGTCGATGCCTACTAAGGAGAGGCTTTAATGACAAAGGTAGTAAAAAAGAAATGTAAGCATACCAGGAGAAGGAAATTTGAAGCCTATATATAATGACCTACTATGTACATATAATCATAGCAGATGAAAGTCTGACCATGAGGTAGAAGAAGTCCAACAATACATAATAAATCAAGCCTTATCTTCATCAAGGTACATCATAAAATAAAAACAAATAAAATTATAACATAGTTAATTGTGTTTAATTTATTTCAATAATTTCATGGTAAAAACATTTATTAATTACTCTACACCAATAAGCTAATCCTATTCGTATTCCCAAGTCTCCATTTTATACTACACCTATTTTTAAAGGATCACACTTGAAGGAAACATGAAAAAGTCATTCAAATCAAGCTAAGAAATGAGTAAGACTACCATGTATGTCTAATGGTAAAACCATTAAAAGCCAACAAGGAGACTCATAGACCATATAAAATGTTTAAGAGAGCACCAGTTTTTATTTTTCGCTACTAAAAGCCCTTTATGATTACAAAAACCTTCAATTTGATGAGCTTATTAATAATGGACTTATATAATAATTCTTGTTCAATGTATAGTACCAATAAAAGATAATTCATGATGAAATTGACATCAGATATAAAGTCAACTATGAATATGAGATTGAACATCCCAAGAAACGTCCCTGTCTTTCAACACATCATTATCGTGCTCACCTCTGACCCTAATTTTCTCATCAGTAAGTTATAAGACTTGTAATTCTCTTTCAAAGAAATAAAATAATTTTATTTTATAGATGTCTAATCTAAAAATCCTATTTGATACGCAAATTATGAAAGGGACAAATTATGCTGCTTGGAAAACAAAGATGCATATAATCCTTCAGTTTAAAGGACTATGGGGAATCATGACTAGGAATGTAAAAGTTCCCACTAATCCTACTGCACTCAAAAAAAATGAATAGGCTAATTATAAGGCCTTAATTTTGATTATTCTAAGCATCACTGACAATGTACAATCACATATCAGGGATGCTAACCAAGCAAAGATAACATAGGACAAATTAGAAACCATATATGAGGGAAAAAATTAGATGAAGATCCTCCATCTATAGTCAAAAGTTCACACACTCACTATGGATTCTAAAAAAATAGTTGAGGAATTATTATGTTGATTATTTGAGCTATAAACAAAGTTATTATCTCTACGTGAAATATTCGATGACCAAACATTGGTCCCGATTACCTTGCAAGCATTCCCATCCCAATTCAGAGTGTTCATCATGACACTGAATGTCTATAAATATAAAGTGTCATTTGAATAGATCATAAACCTATTATAGTAGGAAGAAACCATCAAATCAACAAAAGATGAGTTTCAAGATAAATCTCTTAACATGAAGAAACAATGAGGTCAGAAATCATGCAAGGGATCTCTAGAAAAGAAACCACAAAAATAGCAACAAAAACATTTGTCTCATCATCAGTCACAAAATTTGAAGAGGTGGTGTCACATTTATCACACTAATACTCATGACATAGACAACTATTGATACAATATCTGAAAGAAATGATCTACCAACAACCCAACCACATAAGGGCATGATGATACTCAGAAGTTGAAAGACATCCCCATTCTTTGAAGCAAAAGGGACATCTTGTTACCCAACAAGATGATGAATCTGATGAAGTAACAACTGATGAAGATGAGAACATAATATTATTCCCCTAGAACTCACAACCCATGAGGAATATATAGTTGATTGACTTAGGTGACCCTAAGTAAATGATAGGGGATAAAGCGTTATTTGACTCACTGACATACCAATGCATTGGAGATTAGGTTAATATCATTGATGATAAAGTGTATGTCATAGTAGGAATAGGTCAAGTTTCCATTCCCTTTAAAACATGAAAATTTAAACTTAAAAATTTACTATATGTTCTTGCATTGACATCTAATCTCAAATAGTCAGTCAACTCTTGAATCATCATATGAAGGTAAACTTTCTTGTAGAAAATGGCATCAAAACTTGCCTAATTTCACAAAAAGTAATTATTTTAATAAATATTTTTAGAAAGATAAATTGTTTACTATAGATATTGTTTCATATTCTACATTGTCTCACTCTAATTTAGGGGTAGAACACACTACCCTTTAAGAATATAATTATGGTCATTTACCAGTCGTATCTTTATACCAACTAAGTTCGAAAGGGATGGTACATGGACTTCCAAAGTTGTCTAGTTCCTTGCCAGTTTACCCTAGATGCCTTATAGGTAAACAACACAAGGATCCATTCAAAGATATATCCTTTCATACTAATAAGTAATAGGAGGTTTTTTATACCATTCTAAACAACCTATTACGTACTTCATTCTTGAGATACAAGTACATCCAATTGTTTGTGGATGACTACTCCTTGAAGATGTGGGTATTCATCATAAAAAGAAGAGTGAGGTCCTCCATCATTTTTCGGTCTTATATCAGTAGGTTTAGAATGATATTTAGCAACATCTACTTTAACTTTGCTCAGATTGAGGTGGGGATTTCATGTCAAATAAATTCTTGGCATTTCTAAACAAGTAAAGAATAAAATAGAATTTACTGCTCCCTATATGCCTGAATAGAATGGCATCATTGAGTGATGAAATTGTAACATGATGTAAATCGCTCACTACATGCTATAAATAGTGAATCTAGAGAAACATATTAGGCATAAACAATCTAAATAGCTATTTATCTTATTAATAGGGCACCAATGAAAATTCTAAAGGATAAAATGTTTGAAAATGTATGGAGTGGTAAAAAGCCATCAACTTATCATTTATGAGTATTTGGTTGCATAAAATATATGCATGTACTAACTCAAAAGAGGAATAATTTCATGTCCAAAACACTCCCACCCATATTGTTTTGCTATACCACTACCTTAAAGGCATACCATCTCAATGATCCTGAGTCAAATAAAATCTATAAAAGTAGAGATGTGGTTTTCTATGAGTCATCCTTTGACACTATGATGCAAAACATTGAATCAACGCCAACCACCTCCCACTAATTACTTCCTAAGTTAGATGATGAGGAGACTTCTCATCAATAATAAGATTTTTAAGGAGAGCTTTATGTTTATCTTGGATAATTAGAGCATCGACTAGGTAGTTCTTCACATCAACAAATTAGTTCATCATAACAGTAGAGTCCTCATCCAATGTGGGTACTAGGCACCATCAAATACTCCCATACTTCACTTGGAGTCAAAAAGAGGAGTCAAAAAAGACAAAAGGAATTTTTTTCACTTATTAGTACAATAGTTGGTAGCTTCAAACTTGATAATATTCGTGAAGCTTTAAATCAACCACAATGAAAGAAAGTAGTGGATGTTGAGTATGACTCACTCATGAAGAATCAGACTTGGGAACTAGTTGATCTACCTATAGGAAAGAAATCCATAGGCTAAAAATAGGTTTACAAAATAAAATATAAGGTAGATACATCTATTGAAAATGACAAATCATGACTTCTAGCAAAGGGATATGCTCAGAAAGATGGTAGTAACTATGAAGAGACCTTTTAACCACTACGAATATCAAGACCATCAATGTTATTCATGCATTGGTAGCACAGAATGGATGGTGACATGATTAGATGGACATCAAAAGTGTTTTTATTAATGGTGATCTAAGTGCAAAAGTATACATGACCCAACTAGAAGGATTTCTTCATAAAAAAAAACATCCTGAAAAGGTATGTCATCTCATTAAATCTCTATATAGGTTAAAACAAGCTTCTAGGGAATGTTACACCAAAATATATGATCACCTTTTGCAGCATGGATTTACTCAAATCCCCTCATATTTTAACTTATACATAAAGAAAGTAGGAATAGATATCATCATTCTTGTTATATATTTGACTAATCTTGTGATCACTAGAAGTTCAGAAGACCAGATTGATATTGTGAAGAATGACCTCAAAATATCCTTCAACATGACCAATTTGGGGCTACTACATTACTCTCTTATCTTAAAGATATGTAAAAACCCAATCACATTTTTATCTCCTAGATATAATATGACAATACATTCTTAGAAAAGTATAGAATGTTAGATTGTAAGCCACTTTCAACACCAATGGAGAAAGGCTTACAACTCTCTTGATTTCAAGATTTATCTGAATTAAATGTAAATCATAATAGAGAGCTCATTAGGAGTCTCATCTACTTGACCTCTGATAGACTAGATATATGTTTTGTTGTGAGCTATCTCTCTAAATTTATGTGGGAACTAAATAAATGACATTATGTTACAGTAAATTTGATGTACACTTGAGTATAGTCTATAATAAAAGAAGAATAGTCAGTTCTTCATTTAGAGATACATCGATTCAGACTAAGCCAAATCTATTGATGATAGAAAGTCAACATCAGGATACATAATTCATCTTGGATCTAAACTAATCTTGTGAATTAGTAAGAAGTATACTATTTTTGATCTCTCATCACTGAGGTAGAGTATCATGTTGCACATGGAGGTGTTTGTGAGGTGATGTGGTTACATTGCATACTCGCTGATATGGGCTATACTATAAAAATGCACCTATCATTTATTAAGACAACAAAGGTGTTTTAAAACATGTGAAGAATTAGGTTTATCATGAAATAAAAAAAGGATAAAGAGGTCAAACATAAATACATTAAAGATCAAGTTTTAAACCATCACATCCAACTCTAGTATTGCTTGACAAATGCACAAATCGCTGATATACTACCCAAATCCCTAGCAAAGGTGAAATTTGAGATTTTTAGGGGGTATATTTGTCCAAATGATGTAATAAGTGGGAGGGGAATGATAAAATAAAATAGTGAATAGGATATTATATTATTTTCAAGAATTACATGATATCGTAGGATGTTTCTAGACTCCTCCCTATAATTGTTTCTATTATATGATGCCTCTAGTGTCCTCATTTTATGTTGGTTGGTTACATATTTTTAGTAAATATATTTATATGTATTCTAGTCTACATTTCATGGGTAAATTAATTGATTTTGATCTAATAATAGTAGCCTTATCTAAAATAGTCATAACCAAAATATAAAGATTTAGAATGATATTAGGGATCCTTGAGGTAGATTTGAAAAGGTGAAAAAAATATTAATGACATGAAACTAAAATATAAAAAATTAAATCCTATGATGTATAATTGGGCATGTTAATATGTTTTTTAGTCAATAATATTTAAAATAAACAAATTTGTGTAAAAGGAATGTTCTTGATGAGATTGTGTCAAGCTTGTGTGTAAAAATTTTAGACTCTTTCCTTGTAATGTAATGAAGTGAAATCACTAAATTAAATTAAAATGTGAATTGATTTCCCACACAAACATTGTATTGTAATGTGATGCTTTCTATAATGATATTTATTGATGTAAAACATTCAATTATGAAAAATTTAGTTATTCCCAATATTTTAAAATAGAAAATTTGAAATCTTATTTATGAAATTTGAATAGAGATAGTGAATAAATTATACACCTAATACAGTATGCAATATGATTTATTTATTTTATTATGAGTAGAGATAAGGGAATTCCAATATTGTTGGCTTCCATACCAGGGAGAAAAACCAATTTTTAATGTGGTAATAGGATGAGTTGTATTTCATTAGGTGTCCCCATACCACAATCATATTAATGCATGGCGTTTGAAACCTATGGTAAATTTGACAGTAATAATTTTTTAATGAGTGAAGCATATTAACTAGAAAATCATATGATTTCACTTGTGAATAAAATTGTAAGATATAATAGATTGTTTTACCATATTATTTCACTTGTGAGTAATATTATAAGATACAATAAAGTGATATAGTAGTGTCAAGTGTGATTGTTATCACCTAGGAGTACAGCCTTATGAAAATGTTTGCATGTTCTCACTCATATTGATATAACAGAAACTCTCTAATGTGTAGGAGACCTTGTAATTGAGAGTCTCTAGAAAGGGATGGTTCCATAGATGAATCATCTAATCCTAACTCTACTGGAATTGTAAGTAAAATGAATAGAGGAGGGAAATGGATAGAATAAAACACAAACAAACCTAATATAAAAAAGATATGACACACAAAAAATGTGATCCTTGGTTCACTTTTCTATGAACAATGGAACTAAATGAAACTAATTTACATAATCACCACTCCAAAATTATCCACTCTTGCATAGCTATTTCATATAGAGATAAGAATATATATGGACATATTAGGAGGGGAAACATTCATCAAACATTGTATCAAAATTAAGAATACACACACTATGATCTTAAAAATAAACTTATACTATATAAAGGTGAGGAAATTGGACATAATGTAGGGGAATAAATCTTCACCAAAAGGAGTGCATCAACATCTTATGAATTCACACTAAACACAAGCATGGAAAAGCATGGAAAATGTACAAAATAACTTTATATTGTTTCTATGGAATTTAAAAACATGCCAAGAATATTTTACAAATGAAAGAGTGATGCTTTTATATATTACAAAGCAGTATAGAGAAATGAGAGACAAATTTCATGGGAGGAGAAGAAATTCAACCCACAATCCTTGTATTTAATGTGATCAATAGTATTATTATTATTATTATTATTATTATTATTATTATTATTATTATTATTATTATTATTATTATTATTATTATTATTATTATTATTATAATACTAGAGTGTAAGGAAATTAAAAATTAAGGGAATAAACTTTATAAAAGACCCACCACCCTTTGTCTTTGTCTCCCACCCCCATGAGACAACAAATTTGGCAACCCACTTCACACATGTGAGTTCAAATCTAAAA
>JARHVA010002710.1:1490000-1497500 GCA_037957365.1 Torreya grandis | reverse complement strand
ACTATATAAAATCTACAAAGGAATGTTAAACAATTAATAGAGGTTATCACCCATTAGTAAAAAAATGTCGGTGATAACGAAGACACATATCATGATGAAAAAATTGAATAAGAAGAACAACAACAATATAATCCACCATCGATGGAAGAGACGATGGTTCAGCCTTTAGCAAGAAGAAATGAAGGAATCAATTTTGATGTTTTAGATTATAGAAGTAGTTTAAAATTAGAGGAGTTGATAGATTGGATGAATAACATGGAGAAGTTTTTCGAGTGAAAGACTATGAGGGAAGATAAGAAGGTAAAGTTTCCATGGATAAAATTGAATTATCATGCAATGATTTGATGGGATCATGTATAGAAAGAGAGATAGAAAAATGGTAAACATAAGATGAATTAATGGAAAAATATAGAGAATAAATCGAGGGAGAAATTTATTTATATGAATTATGCACAAACCTTATACAAAAGATTTTAAAATTTAGGTCAAAAAGATCATAGTAGACAAAATTATATAGATGAATTTTACAAGCTTTCCATATATTTGAAGCATGATGAAACAAAAGAGCAGATGGATACAAGGTATGTAAATGGTTTTAATTTTTTTATTCAAGATGGATTAAGCATACATAGAATACTTAACATGGAGGAGGCTTATCAATTAGCTTTGAAGATAGAATAAAAATAGATTAGATATAATCTTAGATAGACATCTAATGGTCCAAAAAGTGGTAAATCCCCTCCTATAAGGGGACAAGGTGGGTTTCATACCACTAAAAGTGGCTTTAATGCCAATACAGATGAATCATCATGTGGTGCAAAAAGGCAAGATGATAATAGAAAAGGTTTTTAATACCAATATAGTGGATGAGGATTTTAGAAAGGACAAGGTTATGATGGCGTTAAAGGATGGTTTCTAAATCATCATATATCATATGTTTGTTATAGATGTGGAGAAGAAGGGAATAAATAATTTGAGTGTCCAAACTATAAAGATCAAGAAAGGGGGCAAAAGGATTGCTAAAGAGTAAATCTAGTTCAAGATAAAATGGAAGAATAGAATACTGAAGTTGCACTAGTTGATGTTGAAGAGAATCTCAGGATGAGAAGAACCATGATCGCTTCAACGAACAAGTGAATAATAAAAAAGATGGTGATACATAGCTGTGATCAAATATTTTTTGAACAAGATCTACTTTAGGTGGAAAGGTATGCAAAGTAATTCTAGATGGTGATAGTTGTGAAAATATAGTTTCTAAAGAAATGATAGAGAAACTAAATCTACAATGTCAAAAGCATATTAAACCTTATCATATTTTACATTTTAAGAAATAGAATGAGGTTATAGTAAATAAAACCTCCTTAATCAAGTTTTCTATAGGAAAAAATTATAATGAGGAAATATGGTGTGATGTTGTTCTGATGGATGCATGTCATGTGTTATTGAGGGGACCATGACAATATGACAACAAAGTAATTCATAATGGAGAAAAAAATACATATACTTTTTGAAAAGGTTGTACAAAAGTAGTTTTGTTACCTCTTAAAGAGAAAGAGAATATAGAAAGCATGCTCTCTACTAAATAATTTATCTAAGAAATTAAGGTAGTAGGTTGTTATGTATTAGTAGTAAAGAATGAAGAAATGCAAATAGTGTCTATATTAATAAAAGGAGCAAGAGTGTTAAAATAATATGCAGATGTTATACTTGATGAGTTATCAAATGGTTTAACATTGAAGAGAGATATTCAGCATCACATTGATTTGGTTTCAATATCAGTTTTACCCAATTGACCAGCTTATAGGATGAGTCCAACAAAATATATAAAATTAAATAAACATGTTACTAAATTGCTAAAGAAGAAGGTTATAAAGGAGAGTAAGAGTCCATGTGCAACACTAACTTTGCTAACTCCAAAAAAAATAGGAGGATAGAGAATGTCTGTGGATAGAAGTAAAATTAATAAAATTATAATAAAATATAGGTATCCTATACCTCGTTTAGATGATATGATGGATGTGCTTGTAGGATAAAAATATTTTACCAAAATATATCTAAGGAGTGGTTATTATAAAATTCAAATTCATGAAGGAGATGAGTCAAGAAGAAAAGCCAATAAAATATTTCAATGAGAAATTAAATGAGGTGAAAATGAAGTATTCTACATATGATGTTGAAATTTTTGCAATTTTATAAGCATTAAGACATTGGAGGCATTATCTAGTCCATAAAGAGTTCATCCTATTTAAAAATCATGGGGCTTTGAAGTATGTGAATAAACAAAATAAGTTAAATAATAGGCATGCAAAGTGAGTTTTTTATTGCAGGGGTATACTTTTATGTTGAAGCATAGATTTGAAAAACAAAATTAGGTAGTTTATGTATTGAGTAGGAGGGTAGTATTATTATCTACTTTGGTGAGTGAAGTTGTTGGATTTGAAGCTATTAAATAATTACATGATACTGATCCATATTTTAGCAAGGTAGTTGAGTAGTGTAGAAATATAGTAACATGTAAGACATATGTTATTCATGATATTTATCTTATACAATAAGGTTATCTCTATAAAGGAAAATAATTATGCATTCTAGTTGGGTCTCTACAAGACAATATAATAAGAGAATTACATAGTGGTAGTTTGGCTGGATATTTGGATAAAAATTAAGACTATCTTTAGTGGAGGAAAAATGATTTTGACTAAAGATAAAGAGAGATGTGATAATATATGTTTCAAAGTGAAAAATATATTAGGTGGTTAAAGGACATATACAAAATACTGGATTATACATACCCTTATCAGTTATAAGAGGACCATAGACATATTTGAGTATGGACTTTATGTTGAGATTACCAAACATACAAAGAGGTAATGATTCAATTTTTGTTGTCATAGACAAATTTTACAAAATGGTTCATTTCATTTCCTATAAGGAAACCAATGATGCCACTAGAGTTACATAATTATTTTTTATGGATATCATTATATTACATGGTGCTTCAAAAACTATTAATTCAGATAGGGATAAAAAAAATTTAAGTCATTTTTAGAAGACTTTTTTGAAGAAGATAGGTACTAAGATAAAATTTAGTAGTGTATATCACCCACATCTAAATGGACAGAAAGAATTTGTAAATAGAAACTTGAAAAATTTATTAAGATGCATTGTGGAAGAGAAACCAAAGCAATGGGACATGGCTTTACCACACAATGAGTTTACATATAAAATTTTATTGAATAAATCAATATGAAACTCACCTTTCATAATTATTTATGAAAAAAATCCTATGGGTATTTTATATTTGGTATAATTGCCAACTATAGATCAAATTAGTGATCATGCAGAAGTGATTCCAAAGTATAGATGGAAGTTGCAAGGAGTAAGAAGAAAGTTGGAGCAAAGTAATGAGAAATATAAAGCAACAGTAGATGTCAGAAGAAGATCCAAGGTATTTGAAGAAGGAGAGTTGGTAATATTTTACTTGAATTTTTTTTCTAAAGGTACATCTAATAAATTGAAGTATAAAAAATTGGGCCATACAAAATCGTGAAAAAAATTAATGATAATGCATATGAAGTGAGTTTACCCTAGAATTTTTATATATCTTTAGTATTTAATGTGTTAGATTTATATGAATTTCATGGAGAAGATGGTGAAGATGAAGAAGTAAATTGGGAGAAGCAAGTTCAAAGGAAGAGGAAAGAAAAAATAATGTAGGTTTTGGATATGAAGACAACAAACACAAGGAAAGAGAATTATAACAGGTATTTTATGTAGTGGGAAGGATTACAATAAGAAGACAACACTTGGATTATAAAATGGGAGATGAAAAATATTGATAATGAAAAATGGCATCGATACAATCATGGCAACTAACAGGGGCTGAGTTATTTTTCACCAGAGGAGAATGATGTAAAAAAAGGGTCAACTTTTTGAAGGCAATAACTTTTGACTTCCAACTCTGTTTGAGCTATTACATACACCAAAATGACCGTATCCACTTAGACTTTATTTTGATATTTTTTTGAGGCCAAATGTGATCATCTAAGAGTCCCAAATTAAAGTTTAATGTTTTTTTAAGAATTTTCTATTTTTAAAAATTGTGTATTTTTAGAACCAGAAGTCAACTTCAGTTGAATTTTGTTCCAGAGGATAATTTTAGTATTTAGATTATTTCAAATAAAAAAAAAGATGCGCGCGTGCTTGCATGCAACATTTACTATAAATAGTGGCTATTAAAAATAGACTTTTTTTTTTTAAATTTTATATTTTTTTGATTTTTTGCATGTCGACTCTAAATTCCAAGTGGAAGCTTATTTAAGCATGATTTGAATTTGTAATTATTTCAAACAGTCAATACAAATCAATTTTGAATATTGTTTCAAAATCTTAATTTATTAGTAATTTTCTTATTCTTATTAATTCTCAAATTCATTAAAATGACAATTAATAAATTCCATGACATGATACTATATAAAAGTTCACATCACTTAAATAAGTTTTTGTGCCCCTTAGATCCAAAGAGAAGATCCCATGAGACGCGTAGACTTCAATTCCCAAAGTCAAAATCTATATATTTGAGTATAGAGAGAGAACACATTATAGTTGAAAAACTTCAAAAATATCAAGATGTAATATAAGACCAAAAATAGCTACGTAAAAACAGTTCATTAAAAAATGTCGTTATAGAATCTACAAATAAATTAGAGAAACATTGAATATCGGTAACGACTACAAAATAGAAACGAATTGGTAATGACAATGTAAGGAAAAATGAAGAAGGTGGAAAGGATAGTAGTGTTGGTGACTATCAAAATATGTTTACAAAAATAGTCCAATCATATAATAGAGTAAAATATTATTAAAAAACAGTTAATTTTTTTTTAAAAATTAAATGATATGTTTTGAGAGGAAAGAAGTATCAGATTTGAAGCATATATCAAAAATGAAAGTAATAGTTTCAATGATTGTTAGATAAATCAACACGCATATAAATATTGGAATAAATAACAGAAAGTGGAAATAAAATAAAAATTAAAGTAGAAAGAAAAAGAAAAAGAAAATTGAAAAAACCATAAAAATAAGGAATGGTATATATATCTAAGAAAACAAAACAACAATAATAGATGTGAAACTGAAAGAGTTAGATATAAAGGATTGATTGTTAGATTTGATTTTGATATATGCTACCAATGCCCTTGATTATGCATAAGATCTAGAAATAAAGGATTTATTCATAGATTTGGCTTTGATGTATACATTCAAAAGCACACTGACATCATCTTCTGCTTTCCAAGGCCCTCGGTTGTGCGACATGCGCATCCAAAATTTGCATTCGTGCCATTAGTGATTTTATAGGTAAATTTAATTGTGTTAATTCATGGAATTTAAATGAATCGTAAGCTACAGTTTAATTGGTGTGAATAATGCTAAAAGTGTGATGTAGAAAGGAAATAAAATATAGATGACGAGAGTTGTACGGAAATATAAAGAGAATTACGCTATGTGAACTTGATGACATAGCTACCCCTCAGTGCTGAAAATGCTGTCCATCATAAAATAAAAAATAAGCAGCAAATGCGTTCTGTTGAATGTTGACTGAGATTAGCTATTCATTGCCTAGTCGGAACACCATGATTATTGATGTTTTCCCTCCTAAATTGTTTCGAGTTACCTCAACTCAACCCGGACAACATCGAATACTATAACCTGGGACACATGTCGGTAAACAAATTACTTGCTAAAAATACAGTAGTACAGAACTATTATAAATATGTGGTTATTACTTGCTAAAAATACAGTAGTACAGAGCTATTATAAATATGTTGTTATTAGGGTCAAGGTATAATTATTCATTTTGAGATTATGTTTAGTGTTGTTGAATCCGTATGATTTTTTATTTTTTAATTATTAGTTTCTTCCAAAAGTATTATACTTTTCACTTAAATAAAAAAATTTCAGATGTAATAAATTATAAAAATCATTTTATATATCGTTCCAACAGTTTGATATTAAAAATTATTTTAATATTTTTTTAAGTATTGTCATGGTATATTTTATTTGCTTGTTAATAATTGAATAATTATTTCTAATAAGTGAGCTTTATATATTTATATCACATTTCAGTAGTACTTATCTTTTAATTGAATAATTAGTAATTTACATCACTTATTATAGAAAATAATATGTAATATATAGTTTTCCTCAATATTTTTTTTCTTGCATTATAAATTTCCATTTACTTATCCAAAAAAAAAGGGCAATTGTTTTCATTAGTTTTTTGAATTGGTTGAAATCAATATAATAAGACATAAGGAATGACTTAAAAATTACATAATTTTAATAATCAGTACATATTGGTACGCATAAATTGTATTATTACACTTATTAATATACAACTCTTATTGATTTAACATATAAATTAATCTTCAAGCTTTGTAAAATAGATACAATAATCGAATTTACTAGTTGATAGGTGGCTCTTGTCAATCAAGTCATTTATTTGGTGTTACGAATTAGGAGGTATTCATTTCTTTAAATTCAACTTTTTTCTATTTAATAATTTTATTTACAGTTAAAATGTAGAGGGGCCATGACAAATAAAAATATACTGACATGTTGAGTGAGAGGGAGATGTAGAATAAGGAAAAATGGCTATGTCAGCAAGGACATGAGTACACAACTCATATGTTAAAATAGAGGTATAGGGAGAAATAAAAAAGAGTACATCAGTAACCATATGGTAATGATTAAACCATTTATATGTTAAGAAATGAAAATATTATTCAGAATGAGATGGAGGAAAATATATTTTTTCAGCATACATAAGGTTATGACTACATAATAGAGATGTTGAGGAACAACGAATCCCCATCTCCACATAAAGATGAAAAATAGAATCCATGTACAAGAAGAGGAAGATCTTAAAAGTAGGGGAAGAAATAATATATGCTGATGGAAATTGAGATTTGATGAGATGTCGATTACCATTTTACCATTTTTTTATTATTACCTATCTTAATAAGACAAAACTTTAAAAAATTCATATTGTATAATATATTATTATAAAAAAATTGATCTCCATATTATGTTAAATATGATTGAATGATTGCACTTGATCTCCATGGAAATGACCAAAAGGATTAAATACTTATCTTATTTTAGTTCCATGTAAGGACTACATGGAAGTGCGAGGAAGTTCTAAAAGTAGATTGTGAGTCACTCAAATAAGGGACTAGGTGTCTGGAATTGTTAGGATTAATCTATTAGTATATAGCCTCCTACACAAAATTATAAGATATTTATTATATAAAGTTCATATGTGTGAACCATATCTTTCTATTTTTAAAACAATTGTTTTACAATCTTGTAATATATACCTACATGTGATATCTAGGGTTCACTTTGAAAGCATGTCTCTCTCTCCTTGAAACACTGTCAAAATCATAATTCCCTAAGGGTGTGGGCAGGTGGGTTGGGAGTTGAATCAGTAAATTATTA
>JARHVA010002710.1:1472500-1485000 GCA_037957365.1 Torreya grandis | reverse complement strand
ACAATAAATATCTTTCTAAATAAACACACATGATACTTGTTACCTAATAATGACAAAAACTTTGGTTGCTTTGTGTACACCTCCCCTTCCAAGTTTCCATTTAGAAAAGTTTATTTGACATCCATCTGATACACCTTGAACACTGTGAAGCTTACATATGCTAGAAATAATCTGACATCCTCCAGTCTTTCTACTGGAAGAAAGGTCCCCTCAAAGTCTACCCATTCTACATGCCCATACCCCTTGAATACAAATATATATTTATTTCTATTTAATTGTAAATTTATATTTAACTTGTTTCTAAACACTAATTTTGTGCTAATGACATTCTTGTCATTAGGCCTAGGAAATAGTTTCCAAGTCTCATTCTTTTTTATTTGTTCTAACTCCTCATTGATAACACCTATCCAAAACTTGTATTTTCTTGCTTACACAAGTTTATTAAGTTCAATCGTAGATAATAGAGAAACATTATCTTGATTTAGGTTACTTATGATATTTTTCATTATTTGCATATCTACATTTTTGTTACCAATATTTTTTTATTGAGGATGGTCTTTGTGAATTTAGGGGATTTTTTAATCTTGACTTTCCTTAACTTCTTCTTTTTCCTCATCTAACACTATTGATTCATTTTAATTTTTAATGTATAAATTATTTGATGCATCATTTGAGTTAGAATGTGTGTTCTTAGGAAAAGTGTCATCAATCTTCACATTGGTACTTTCCACTATCTTCAACAACCTATTATTATAGGATTTATGGGTAGAGCTTACTAATGAGTATCCCAAGAACTGTCTCTTTATCTAATGATCCTCACAAAAATCATCAAATTCATTAGACAAAAACTTTCCTTCTCTATCATATCTTAGACATTTAATCTTTACATTATTTTCATTTTAAACTAAAGTATTGAATGACTTGAACTTATCATGAGCTTCTAAATTTTCTTTCAAAAATGTTACATAGGTAATTCTTATGTAGTAATTTATGAATAACATGAAGTAGCTATCTCGTTGAATTATTTGGATTCTTTTAGGTCTAAAAATATAAATTTGTATTAAATACAAAGGCATTATAGTATAATAATGCCTATACTTGAACCTCCTTCTAGTTTGCTTACCATGTTGACATGCCTTGCAAAGTGTATTTGTTCATTTGGTGATTTTAGGCATATTCTTTATAAACTTCTTAGAGCTGATCTTGAACAAATTATCAAAGTTTAGGTGGCCCAAACTTTTGTGCCATACCCAACATTCATCCATCTTAATAATAAATAATATCTCCTTATTGATCTCATTCAGGACTTATAGATTCTTCTTAGTCCTCTTAACATTGGCAACAAGCCTTCTTGATTTGGTTCTTCTTATATCACACCCTCTATTATGAAAGTTTAGTGTGTGTTAATGGTTTCACATATGACCTACACTAATCAAGTTATGTTTCAACCCTTTCACAGACAATACATTCTTTTTCATGGTCTTCCTATAGTCCAAACTTAAGATACCCTTGCCAACAATATTGATAGTTGTATTATCTGTAAATATCATTATCCTTGTAGCATTTTTCATCAATTAAATGAACTTGCTCTTGTATCATGTCTACAGATTGAGAAACCACTATCTATATACCACTTCATGTCTTCGTCTTGAATGTGAAACACAGTCTAAACTAGCATGGATTCTTCTCCTTTATTCTTATATTCATCCTTCATTTTATCCATAAGGTCTAACTTCTTGATCCACTTCTTAATGATATGATAATATATATTTTTGTCTTAACTTATCTTACTCATATGCCTCATCTTAAAATCTCTTACATGATGTCTTCTATGATCAAAATTAAAGTATAAAATTTTGTTTCTACTACTGAAATTAACATTAATATAATTTCCCCAAGAGGAATTGATTCTAACATCATGTCTAAAATCCACAAGTCTATGTCCATATTGATTGCATGAGAAATAGTAACCATTGAAATAATTCAAATGCCTTGTCTATTTAATAGGAATTATTTTTTTATGACTGTTTAATGATGCACCTCTAACTTTGTTGTCTCTTAAAGGACTTATATTTTGATTGACTTATTTACGATTAATTTGGATCTCTAATTTGAGAGTTTTTGCATAGGCATTCACTCTTTCATTATCCATTTTCTTTGAAGGTTTTACTGCCCTTGTTTTTTAATTGGTCTTATTTGATACTTAAACCTATCTTACCATGTGGATAGTTCTAAATATTAAAAATATCACTAAAAATTTGAATGATTTTTTCAAATTCTTGATGTTTCTTTAATCTGATTGATACTTGATCCAATTTTGCCTTCAAGGAATCCATTTATATTCTAAACTTGGTGCATTCTTCCTTCTTGGTATTAATACATGCAGTTGCAATCTCAATCTAAGGTTTAAACAATTTAATGATCTCCTCATGTTCACTAGTGTTGTTAATTAGTCTATATTCAAATAGATTGATATGTTCCTCATAAAATTTAACTAATAATCTCATTTTTTTATTTTTCCTTCATTGGAACATCAACTCCTATAGATCACTCCCCAATTTTATCTTAAGGCTCACTTCAGCCTCTTCTTCATCTTCCATAAGATTTTTACCTTTCAAACAACCTTCATTATCTATTTATATGGCCATGAATATAATTTTATTGTTATCATAATTAACACTATAATCATCACTATCAAATATACTTCTATCACTTATATTATAGGAGCTACTACCTTCTTTGGTAGAATTTATTTTCTTGTTTTTAAATGACCCTTTCTTGCCTTCACACTTCCTAAATTTATTATCATCACCATGATGTTCATCATGATTTCCATAATTTTAATTCTTATCCTCATTAGGGAACTTTGATGCAAAGTGATAAATCATACCATAGTTAAAAAACTAAATGGTAACTTTCCCTTATACTTACCTTATCGTTTCCTTAGTTTTTTTATAAACATAGCTTCTATCTTATAACAAAAAATGTCTATATCAACATCATCCTTTAAAATTTTACCTTGTGAATTTTAATCAAATTTAAATGTAATTTACTTCCTTAAAGGACTTCCATAACTTATTCTCATTTCATAAGAACTCAAGATGCCATGAAGCTCATCCATCTATAGTTTGTTGGGATGTTTAATCTCCTCCATGATTGAGACTATTAAATCAAATTTATATGTCATAGATCTTAATATGTTTTGTACTATTATTTATTTTTGAAAATTTTCTCCTATACCTCTAATGACATTTACCACATCATCTAATTTTAATAGATCAGATGCAATATTTTCATCCTCCTTCATTCTTAGACTTTCAAACTACCTTTGGTGTGTACAAAAATTGACTTTGGTATCTCCTTAATATATGGTTTTTTAAAATTTCCCAAATTTTAGCTAAATTACAATACATGATGTTTATACATTATTATTATAAAATATCACATAGGATGGCATCCATTTCCTTAGAGTTATTTTCACTTACCTTCTTTCTTGTTGCATCAATTTGTGGAGTATGAGGTGGAGTGAATCTATCAACAACTGATTTCCATATTTCATAACCTAAATACATTAGATATGTAATCATTATAATTCTCCAAAATTCATAGTTAATCCAATTGAAGAGAAGGACCTTATTGGTTGAGAAACCTCCTTTTATTTGATGACTAGACATGCCTATAGTTTTAAGATATCCTTTAAGCATATATGCTTAATTCAAAGACTAAGCTCTGATACCAGTTATTAGAAGCATAATTTATTGAGAGGGAGGGGTGAATTAATGACCTTAAATAATTTTTACAATTATACATTACCTTTGATCAAACATCAAAGCAATGGAGTGAATAATCAATTCATCAAGAACCAATAACACAAACATGAAACAATGAGCATAACACAATATGAGTGAAAAACCATTGAAGGGAAGAAAAATCACTATGACCTTTGAAATTTGACTATATTACTATATATTTTTATAAAATATCAAATTATTTTTAGCACAAAATCATATTGGAGCAGCAACCCTAAACTTTCAATAACCCACTTGACCAATGTTTTATCAAGGACACACTTCATAGGAAGCTACAACTAACTTTGTGACTAAGCACCAAATTAATCAAATTTGATTTAAAATCAGATTAATTTGTTTATAAGTCAACATATCATGATCACTTCTCCATTATATTCTCCTTAATCTCAATACACACTCTTCTTCACTTAATCACTCAAGAAATAGGCCTAAACTACCTTGTATATACACTAGTCTCATGGTAACACACCACTTGCTCAGCCACACACCTCAAAAAACATAGGTTAGACATAAATTAGGTTTTAAAACATGTTTTTAACATGTTTTAGTCATAATTTTAACCACTTTAGTTATTAAAAAATTCAATAAGGTCCTACTCCTCCTTTAAGTCTCATAGAGACCTAATTGTATTAGGTCTACCTGCTTGATGCTAAAACTTGATCTTGTTGGGACCAAGTTGAATTATTCAACAATAAAAAATCCATTTATACACTTAGGAAATGAAATAATTTTACATATTGTATGATTTATTAGACGTTCGTCTTTCATTCATACCGTGAATTCTCCTTTAGGACAAATTGCCCTATTTGGCATCTATAACTCAAAAGATTACTTATAATACTAAAGCTTAAATACCTTTAAGATACTCAACCATGTAAAATGAAACATAAATAAAAATTATCCATGACCTTAGGGCCATAAAGAAACTCTTGTAACACCTTCACTTAGAAAATAAGGGCTCTAGAACATGTTTGTAACTCACTTTCTTAGAACTACCAAATCACTTCAAAAACTAGTAATGAAGAATTAGTCCTCTAAGGCCTGTGCAGACACTTTCCATGACTCCACATGTATAAATATTATTATATTATATATAAAAAAACATATTTATATATAAAATTAGTATGTTATAATGATAAATAATATTCTTTTACATAAATTTCTTGATCCTATGTCTCACAGTCAAATATGAACCAGACAGGCCATTTTGTGAGCAACATTTTCATCACATACATTGAAATCCAAAGCTTATTAAAAGAATTATCATGAAATATAAATCATAAATATATTATTCATGAACTTTTATTTCATTTATTTATCATGCACATACCCTCAAAATATCTCTTCATCTTTGCATGGGTTTTACATTATCTACACAATTAGGTTTATTTGCAACTAGCTTACTTGTATGACCAATTTAAAGGACTTAAAATATTGAGAATACATAGAAAAAATAATGGACATGTAAAATAAGTCTCTTTATTATTCTTTAATCTATTTAATCTTCTTGACTAATTCAAATTTTGAGAGCTATGACAAATTCCTGACCAATAAGCCTATACCTATATATTTTCTCTCTCAACTAACTAACCACCACAACCTGGATGTACCTAGGAAATTTGAATACATAATTTAGTATATTATATAGTTATTTGAATTAATATTAAGGTATTTTGATAGAAATATCATATTGGGTCTTTATTAGGGTTTTAGGGAGCTTTAACACATGTTTTTTTGTTAACGATTGTGCATAAAGGATAAGCACGTGAATAAAAAACTAATACCTAGATATCTTGTTTATGACCCTTTGACATATCTCATAAATATTTAATACTCCTAGGAATATTTTTCATGTCCTTATGAATAATTGAAAGTGATTCTCAAGTTTGAGTACCTCATTTTACGAGCTCAAGAAAGACTAAAATAATTATTCATACACTTTTCATTCAAAGATTGACCTCAAATATAGATGATCATACCTAAAACAACTTATATCACCTCTGTTCATGCTATCATATTCACACTTACCTTGGAATTTGACTTTTATACATCACTATGCCTAGTAGGGTCTAGGAGTGATCTAAGTGTAGACCTAGACTAAAGGTCCTATCCATATAGCCTCACCTTTAATATGTCATAAATGATTATATACCTTAATCACATTCTCAAAAAATGGAGTAAAACCTTAACATGCACGTGCTCATCTATTTCACCATGCACATACCTCTTCATGTCATTACTATGGATCCTATGCACTTGACATCAATGATTTGTACCTTCCATAATAATATTAAAAATGATTTAAATAAAGTGAAATTTAGACATTAGTTATATTAAAATTATATCTTTCCATTTATCTCATGATAACATTATTTTTTTCACCTTAGCACATCACACACTGCTAACTATCCTTAATCACCATTCACCTGAGCCTTCATAAGATGCACCTTTGACATCAACGCCAATACTCAACAAATCCTAGGTTCTCTTTCAATAATAGGTTTACCTATAAAAAAGAGGAATAAAGTGAATGAGTTAACCTCAAATATTCTCTAATGAATGGTTGATTATTTCTTGCCTATCCAATAATCCAAAAGGTAAAAAACCACACATTTTTCCCCTTAGGTCTATGTTTGTAATTACATTTATTTAATGAATTCAATTTATATTCATGATTTTGAGACTTGATAAATGGAAAACCTTAATTCACATATATGTTTTAGACTAGGATATGACTTAATCTTTGTGATTCTCTTAAAAATTGTGAATTTAGAGTAATCCCTCATAATGTGAATGTGAAAGAGTAAGCTTGTTTAATATTTGATTGATAATGCTAGAATATTAAATAACCTTTAACCTATTATGTATCTATATGGGACTCTTTTTGTATTTGCTCATGTTAATGACATTAAAAATTTATGGGATGACTGATAAATAAAATTTATTTCCAAAAATGATTACTTATTGGCATAAGGATCAGAGCATTAAGGTTAGATGCCTCTAAAATACCATCATATTTTTAGTATGTCAAATTTGTGTCAAAGGTAGAAATATCAATCGAATGATATCGGGAGACTTAGCGGATGATAATGAATAGCCTAGGAATGATCTATAGAGTTAATGTAGGTGGCTAATAGGTAGTAAATTAGGTAAAACCCATATAAATCATGTGCCTAAGAGAGAATGGTATACAATATTTATATGTGTATGCATAAGTCAGGTAAGGTCAACCTTGGTCAAGAATAACAATACCAAGTGTCTAATATAATATTTTAAAATATATAAATGCCTTTATTATATTATACTATTGAAATGAAATATAGCTTTATAATAAAAGGATAAAAAGATTCACCTTAGTGTCTAAATACACCTTGTATTTAAGAAAATTCTACATGAGTGTATATTTTTACATGCAAAAATCAATCTCATTTCATGAAATGAAAGATTAATTATACATGAAACTTTTTAAACTTAAATAGAAATGAAATAATGTACATGTATGTTGGTGAATATTGTCAACCCATGATTTCATTTAAAATGACTATTTTTGTTGATTCATTTGAAAACTATACTAACTGTCAAAGGGTTTGAAGAATTGGGTTTTCTTCTAAATCATTTAATATTGGAGGTTATCATGCCACAATAAATAAATGTACTAAGTCTAGGCCTTGTGTTGGTGAAATAATTTCCTAAACCCTAAGAATTAGTACTAGGCCATTTGGTGATCTTGAATATCAAGAAAAATACTCATTGAAATTATGTTAAACTTTAAGATGAAATGAGGGCCTACAATAAAATCAAGTATGGTGAATCAAAAAATACAAATGGATATATAGATTCAATATGTAGCCTCTCGTAACAAAAATGTTACATAAATTCATGCTATTGAAAATGTAAACTATAATATTATTTATTCATGAATAATGATCATGCCCCATAATCTAATCCAATCGATTCCAACATTAAAATATATACTATTGGATGCATACATATTTATCTTTCTCCAAATTTTTATAACTAGTCCCAACATAGTAGAGTATGTTATACATGTATATCCCACATTTACCATAATTTTAAAAATATAAAAGTGTAATTTATGTTATTATAAAATTCATACATATGAATTTGATATGTCCCAAAAACTAGTCTCAATTTATAAACATTTACCTTATCATAAAAAAGTAATAATTATACCATTTTGGACTTTCTAAAACTGCTAATTTTACCCAAATTTTAAATTTACAATAGATGGACATTTGAATGTCTATGACAATCTCATTAATATGATATCATTTTCCAATATATATAGTTTATACATTTTAAAATAAAAGTGTTGACTCCAACATGTTATACAAAAATACATAATCATTTCGAATCATATTCAATAATGTGGAAAACATGTCATCATAGCTTGAATATATCATCAAAGCATGAAAACAAAATGTGGTGTAATGCATATAAATTAAGCATGAAGTGATAAGCATAACCATTATAAGCATTGAATAAAAAATTATGTAAGAATATGCAAGATATAATTCATGGTGCATAAAAAAAAGGGAGGTGTAAGATATGATTTAGGGCATTATAAAATCATAAAACTTGGTAGGAAATACAATATTTATCCACTCATAATTATATGAAGTAATATTTTTGATAAAAATAATAAAATCAAAGGTAATATAAATCAATGTCACATAAGGCAAGACCCATAAAAAACAAATAGTTTAGTGTCATGCAAGGTAAATCAAAATTAAATATTCATACATTGAAAATTCAGTCCATCAAAAATAGCATAAGAATACAAGGGCCCAAAAGAAGATTTATGAAATCAAAACTTGGTCAAGTAAAAGTCACATAATAAGTGACTAAATAAACATACATATACAATGAAAAAATCAATGAGAAAAATTCAGACAAGAAATAAAGAACCAAACAAAAAATGATAAAAAATTAACATATATGAAATGAAATAATATGTGTAACATATTACAATTCAAACTATTCTACACCAATAATCTATGTCAATGATATAGCATTGTAAAGTATCATATCCATGAAATGTAACACTGAAAAGAATAAAATGAAGATCATGGTGTGTGTAATAAATTAATGTAGTTTAACAGGATAAATGGTAAATGTTATAAGACAATAAAACCTATAATAATTTTACATGTCTAATAAGATACACCCAACAATGTCATGCTCTTTAATTGTATGAATGTCCTACATCTATATATCCATTATTATACAAAACAAGAATTTATTAAATCCCACTTTTATATACATGGAAACCCATGTGTGTATGAAAAAATTCATGTAATCTACTAAACATGTGATGTTTAGGTTTTAGTTTTATTTTTAATATATTTGGATTTTTATTTTTTTATATATTTTTACAATATACTTTTAACAAATAATGATAAATCTTAATAATCATCGTATGGGTCTATTCCTATTGGTTATTCATCTAATATTATGTGTTTCATAGACTGTGTATACATATTTAATTTTCTTCCACTATCTATTATCCTTGATGAGAATTTTTTATATTTAAATTTTAAGGATTATGCTTTTGGTTGTTGTCATCACCATCATGTAAAATATTGAACATTCTCATATCATATAGTAAAATTTTGAACAAAAAATTACCAAGTCTATCATACATCTATTCTAACCATTATTGTCCCAATGTAATATTCAAGTGGTTGGTAGGGCACATCACCCATTTCTTGAATCCATGACATTTGGCCCAAAAGTAAAATTTGGTATCTTTATATGTCTAATTGAGCTTGTAAAATGTATAGTTTGTTTCACTATTCAATTTATTATCCCCACTATCATAAGAATGAAATAGTACACATGATTGTGAAAGTCATGAACAACCACTCTCAATTTTTATTGTTATAGTCATGTTTTCTTATCATGGATATTCATAAAAAAAAATGTGTTGTATTTGTGATCTGTTATCAATGAAAAATTACTAATGATATTTCTTTCCATAGTTTTATTACTATAATAATCACTTCATTTTATACTTTTGAATTTTATATTACAATGCTACACAATTTTTAGTTACATGCCCAGTTATTCTATACTAATATGAAATATTTAACATAACTTTGTGTGTATTAGTTAATAATGAATAATTTTTTATCAAGTAACATTTGAAATAGGATGTTTGGTTTACGTTGATTATTAATTGCATGTAATGTTGTGGAAGGTTTCATATTTAGGAATTTTACATTGTATACTTGATTTTGGTTTTAAAAAATTTAATAGTGTGAAATGTTCCATTGTTCTTATGACAAAGTTACATTTGATGTTTAAAAAACATTTCATGATGGTTCCTTTATAATATAGGGATTTTTTTTGTGAGTTAACATTAAAAAAACTATTTTTAGTGTCACTATGTTGATTGTTGGGAATTATTTTCTTCCATTTACCAACTTGAGAATTTTCTTAAATAAGCATATTTAATTTATCAATATTATCTATAAATGAATTATGTTGATAATATAATGTAGTAATAAATATAAACATATTAAGAAATAACTAATCATTTAGACCAAAAAAATGTAGCTTATAAAAATATTCCTTTAATATTATATTTAATATCATCATCATCATCATCATCATCATCATCATCATCATCATCATCATCATCATCATCATCATCATCTACACTATCATAATATTATGTTACTATACAATTGGAATTTTCTAAATTTACCAAAATGGGAAGATCTTGAATTATATCCTTTTTCTACAAAATAACTTGTGGTTATTTATTTGTTTCCTAATTAATGTTCATAACTAGTTCATTATATTTTTTAGTATGAATATTGTCAATTAGGATAGGTTGTGATGTAAGTACTATAGAATAATGCATATAACCTAATAATGAGTTACTTTCATTATTATAAATCATAATTTTAAAAATATTTGAAAGGATAATTATCTTGGACACATGTATACAACGAAGCATCATGCCTAAATTTCATACACATGTAATACTGATGGTACTACCTTCATATCATGTATCCAAGGTCAATCCTAGAGAAAATAACAGTGAAGATGATTTAGAATTTAACTAATAATAACTATATCCAACATCTTGGGTTCTATTATTGTATCAAATGATATATATCAAACAACTTATTGCGAAATAATATTGATTTTTGTTATAAATTGAATTAGTTTATAATTAGAACCCATGTGGACATCAATTTTTTTTAAAGAAAGTAATGTTATAAATATTAATTCTTAATACATTATCTATTAACACTCACTTGTGTAATTTACTTAAAATTTGATACTAAAAAAAATATGCATGAATATTATATATTATGTGTTTTATGGGCAAGTATTCAATTTAAAATAGATAACCTCTTTGGTATGTTTTAAAGAATTCATAAAAGAAGAAAAGTATGTAATTTAATTATCATCGATGAGGTGTTTAACCATTTTTATTTTATTTTTTTAGGAAATTATTCATATTGAAATATTTAAATGTCTCATTTTGATATGAAAATACATAAATCTATAGTAAAATGTATAGTTTACAAAAATTAGAAACTTACTAAAAATAATAAATTAAGCTAGGGTTAGAGAGTGTCCCAAAAAATAGTAATAGGTTTAATGATGTGATATTTATGTAAGTTAAAACTATGTTAAATTAACCTAAATATAAGTTTATACTAAAAACTAATAATTACATTTTTCTACAAAAAGTATATGGGAGGTGGATATGTGCCCAATACAACATTTTTTGGGTAATTAGATCATGACCTAATTGATTACATTCTATATTTTTTGATCTAAATCTATGAAAATTATTTTGAGGAGTGAATTTATATCTTTATGTGTAATTGTGTTACACAATATGCCTAAAAATACATAATGTATTCATTTACATGCACTGGATAACAATTAAATTATAAAATGGAATAAAAAGAGTTATTAAGGATAAACAAGATATTCTAGGAAACCCCTTGTAACTATGGTTTCCATACATAGCTAAAATGATTCTTAGGATGTTGTAATTTTCATTCATAGATGTGTAAGTCGAATCAAGATTGTAATGTTAAATGCTCTTTTTGCCTATTATCATCCTTGATATGAATAAATGAATGATGAATTTAACTTTCTAATTTGTAAATCAATAAATAATTACACACTAATGATAATACACTACCTCTCTAATTTTTTTTTGGATAATAAAAATTAGGGTTTTCTCTTAAAATGATTGTTTATTATATATAGGTATTGAATTAAAATTTTAAGCTTAATGGTGTGTGAGAAGGACAACATGAATAAAACATTTATCATGAAAGAGACTATTAAAAATGTAGAAATTAATAATTATTCCAAAAATTATATTGGGACATGTACTCATTACTTGGTCAGGGGTACATTGATTAATTTTTTGTAATGTGGCCTTCTATAGAAGAGTCATGACCAAAACATAAAGACTTACAATGAGATTGAGGATCCCTGAGGTATATTTGAATGGTGAAACAAAAATATAAATGACATGAAACTAAAAAATAAGATATTGAAGGGTATGATGTATTATAGGTCATATCAATAAGTTGTTTATTTTTTAACAATAGTTTAAAAAAGCAAAGTTGTATAAAAGGCATTTTCTTGATGAGCTTGTGTCAAGTTTATGTGTGTAAATTTTCCTTACAT
>JARHVA010002710.1:1450000-1467500 GCA_037957365.1 Torreya grandis | reverse complement strand
ACCTCAAAAATAGGTCATAAAGAGTTAGACCTCCATTACTTGTGTAGAAACTTTTCATGACTCAAAATGCATTAGAATTATTATATGATATCTATATAACATCTTTAGATATAAAATTCATGTGTTCAAATCATAAATATTGGTTTTGTAAACCAATTTCTTGACCTTATGTCTCACATTCCAATTTGAACTAGACAAGACATTTTGTGTACAACCTTTTCACCAAATACACTGAGCTATAAATATTATCCAAAGTATGATCATATATACCACTAAGATGAATTTACAGTGTATAATGAGGATAAAATATTATTCACACATGTGTTTTATGTATCTATACACCCATGGAAATAAGATTCATTCATGATTATGGACTAAACATATAGGTATTAACTCTATAAAATATGAGAAATGTTAGAAACCGATACAACTAGGGACCATACATATTAATATGAATCCCGATCATGATGAGTATGCAACATTCATCTCTCATTTTAAACTAGTGTTTTTTTTTTAAATTTCAAATGTTTGTTTAGGCTAGGGTATTAAAGGATTTTTTATTTTTTTTTTCTTCCCCATTATTTCTTCCTTAAGTGATCTCATGATTTTATGTTTCTACAATTATATTTTTGTATTTTTTCACTGTGCCTCTAGGATTTGTGTGCTTTTATTCAGTTCAAATTTTATCATTTATTTTCCACTATCATATTCCATAGTCTACCTATCATGTGTCATATGTAATTAGTTTCATGTAAAATTTGACCCCTTATTACCTCCTTTAATTCTTCCTTTTGATGTTTAGATTGTAATTTTTATGTTCTTTATCTTTATTTAGTTAGCTTGCACATTCATAGGTTAATATATAAAACATTATATTTATAGATATATATAAAGTCTCATATAGGAGTTTCAATAACAAGTATTAAGATACCTTTAATCAATCTATTCTATAAAAACATCATATTATTATATACACTCATACAGACTTGTAACATATTTTTCATGTATCTTGTACCAAAATAATGATAAGTTAATGTTTCTTTAAATACAGTTCACTTAGGTATATAAGGTAAAAACCTTAAAAATAAATAAACTCTATGAATAACAGAACTACATTGAATCTTATTTAAAATATGTGGGAATGTAGCTACAAATCCTTATTATTTTTTGAGTCAGCTAACTATGCACTTATTTCTATTCCTCTTGCATCCATTTGAATTAAATTTAACATTTCATTCGTTAAGTCAATAAACTAATGACATAATATAATATTATTTTTCATCTTCTAGTGCACCTCTTATAAATTTTTAGAGTCTATAATTCATGACGTTACACATTCAATGGAATGGTGCATAATCAACAATTAAAAATGTACGTATTTTCTAAACTATAAATTATATTCAATACAAATTTATAGACTTATTGCATTTTCCTTATAGTAGGTTCATAGTCATAATTTTATGGAAGTGAACTAGTCACTTCCTAAGCTCTATTCTAGTCTAAAACATTCAATAACTAGGTGTATTTATTTTCATCTCTTTTTTGTTTTATTTAAATTTATTTTCTTTTTAAATCACATGCTATAATTTTAGTTTTATTTTTAAGCCTAGGTTAGATCTACTTAATTTTGTTTTATATTAGTTCATAAATATATCTTGTGCCATAGTTTTACTTCATTATGCATATTTAATTTTTCATTTTTTTTTTTTTTAATTTAACACACAACCTTTACAATTATTCATGCAAAGGGAGAAATTTGATACATGAATTAAAGGAGAATAGACGGGAATAGAGGGAGAGTTCTTTTTGTATCAATATATACCAAAAGTATCTTCATATATTCTTACACTAATAATATTTTAAGAATATCAAACCAAAATATAATATCATATGTTAGATCCTCCAAAAATAAATTTAAGACCCTAGAGTTTACCAATTTAGTATTATAATGGGTTTCAAGATTGATATAAGGGAAACCCCAAGGAAAATATCATGGAAGTTACCACAAAAATAACAATGGTGGGTATAGAGGGAGATATGATGGAAGAATGACATAAATTAAGGATATTACACTTCTCATACCGAAAAAAAAATGTTCATATGGATCTCATGCATGATGTGAATTTTTCCATGAGTCCCAAACACATGAATTCATTGGTTGTCTCAAATATACACAATATTATAATAATGGTAAAATGTGATATAGAAAAAATTAGGCAACCTTTCAAAGGCCATAACTTTTAACTCCTAACTCCATTTGAACTCTTCAACATGATAAAATGACCATATCAAGAAATTCAATTCTCTCTTAACTTTCTCTATTAGCTTATATTTGATTTTTATATTTTTTGAGGCCAAACATGATCATCTCAGGGTCTAAAATTAATGTTTAATTATTTTTTTCATAAAAAAATTATTTTTAAAAATTGTATATTCATAGAATCAAAAGTTAACTTTAGTAGAATTTCAATTCATAGGCTAATTTTAGTATTTAGGTGATTTCTAAAAAAAATAGACACACACACACACTTGCATGTAAAACTTAATATAAATAGTGGCTGCTTAAAATAGACATTTTTTAGATTTTTAATTTTTTAAAATTTTTGTATTTCAACTCTAAATTTTGAGTTCAGAGTTATTTAAACATAGTTCTGGTTAATAATTATTTCAATTAATGAATACGAATCAAATTTTGAGTATTGTTTCAACGTCTTAGCCTGTTGGTAATTTTCTTATTTTTGTTAGTTTTTGAGTTCATTATCTAGTATCAGAGAAAATTTAAATCTCAAAGGCTTAAATAATGGTGAGAGGATAAGGAGGTGTTGCATAGATGAACTAGACTATATAAAAGCTACTGAGACAAGTTAAATAATTAACAGAGGTTATAACCAATCAATAAAAAAAAGTTGGTGATGATGAAGACATAGATCATGATGAAAAAATCAATAAGAAGAAGAACAAAAATATAATCCACCATCGATGGAAGAGAGGATGGCTTATCCTTTAGCAAGAAGAAATGAAGGAATCAATGTTGATGTTTTATATTATAGAATCAGTTTAAAATTAGAGGAGTTGATAGATTGGATGAATAGCACAGAGAAGTTCCTTTAGTAAAAGACTATGAAAGAAGATAAGAAGGTAAAGTTTTCATGGATAAATTTGAATTATCATGCAATGATTTGATGGGATCACCTATAGAAAAAGAGATAGTAAAATTGTAAAGATAATATTAATTCATGGAAAAATATGGAGAAGAAATTAAGGGAGAAATTTCTTTCTATGAATTATGCACAAACCTTATACAAAAGATTTTAAAATTTAAGGCAAAGAGATCATAGTAGACAAGAGTATACAGATGAACTTTACAAGTTTTTCATATAAGTGAAGCATGATGAAATAGAGGAGTAAATGGATACAAGGTACGTAAATGGTTTAAATTTTTTTATTCAAGATGGATTAAGCATACATAGAATACTTAACATGGGGGAGGCTTATCAATTAGCTTTGAAGGTAGAATAAAAACAAATTAGATATAATTTTAGATAGACATCTAATGGTCCAAGAAGAGGTAAATCCCATCCTATAAGGTGAAAAGGAGGGTTTAATACCACCAAAAGTGGCTTTAATGCCAATAAAGATGAATCATCATGTGGTGCAAAAAGGCAAGATCAATCAAGATGCCATGAAGCTCATCCACCTATTTTTTGTTTACATATTTAATCTCCTCCATGATTGAGACTATTAAATCAAATTTAGATGTCATGGATCTTAATATGTTTTGCACTATTATTTATTCTTGCAATTTTTTCCATATACCTCTAATGACATTTACCACATCATCTAATTTTAACAGATAAGATGCAATGTTTTTATCCTCCTTCATTCTTAGACTTTCAAACTACCTTTGGTGGGTCTACAATTTTTTTAAATTGACTTTCATATCACCTTCATATATGGTTTTTATAATTTCCAAAATTTTTATATCTAAATTACAATACATGATGTTTATAAATTCTTCCTCTAAAAGATCACATAGGATGGCATCCATTTCCTTAGAGTTATTTTGACTTACCTTCTTGCTTGTTGCATCAATTTGTGGTGTATGAGGTGGAGTGAATCCATCAACAACTTATTTCCATATTTCATAACCTAAATACATTAGATATGTCATCATTATAATAATCCAAAATCAATAGTTAATCCAATTTAAGAGAGCGAACTTACTGGTTGAGAAACCTCCTTTTACTTGATGACTAGACATGCCTATAGTTTTAATATATCCTTTAAGCATATATGCTTAATTCAAAGGACTAAGCTCTGATACCAGTTATTAGAAGCATAATTTGTTGAGAGGGAGGGGTTAATTAATAACCTTAAATAATTTTAACAATTATACATTAACTTTTATTAAAAATCAAAGTAATGGAGTGAATAATCAATTCATAAAGACCAATAACACAAACATGAAAAAATGAGCATAACATAATATGAGTGAAAAACCATTTAAGGGAAGAATGATCACTATGAACTTTGAAATTTGACTATAGTCATATATATTTTTATCAAATATCAAATTATTTTGAGAACAAAATCATATTGGAGTAGCAACCCCAAACTTTCAATAACCCACTTGACCAATGTTTTATCCAGAACACACTTGATAGGAAGTTACAACTCGCGTTATGACTAAGCACCATATTGATCAACTTTGATTTGTGACAAAAAGCAAATTAATTTGTTTCTAAATAAACCTATCATGTTAAATTATCCATTCTCTTATCCTTAATCTCAATACACACTCTTCTTCACTTACTCACTCACAAATAGGGCTAAACTACCTTGTATATACACTAGTCTCATGGTAACACACCACTTGCTCAACAACACACCTCAAAAAAATTAGGTTAGACATAAAATAGGTTGTAAAACCTGTTTTTAACATGTTTTAGTTATAATTTTAACCACTTTGGTTATTCCGCAATTCAATAAGGCCCTACTCCTCCTTTAAGTCTCATATAGACCTAATTGTATTAGGTATACCCTCTTGATGCCAAAAATTGATCTTCTTGGGACCAAGTTGCATTACTAAACAATAAAAAATACATTTATACACTTATAAAATGAAATCATTTTACATCTTGTATGATTTATTATACCTTAATATTTCATTCATACCATGAATGCTCCTTTAGGATAAACTGCCCTACTAGGCATGTGTAACTCAAAAGCTTGTCTTATAATAATAAAGCTTAAATACCCTTAAGATACTCAACAATGAAAAATGAAACATAAATAAAAATTATACATGAAATTAAATGCATTAAAAGATTATTTTAAGACCTTCACTTATGAAATAAGGGCTCTAGAACATGTCTTCAAATCACTTTCTTAGAACTACCAAATCACTTCAAAAACTAGTAATGAAGAATTAGTCCTACAAGGCCTATGTAGACACTTTCCATGAATCCACATGTATAAATATTATTATATTATATATAAAAAACATATTTATATATAAATTTAATATGCTCTAATTGTAAATATTAGTCTCTTAGATAAATTTCTTGATCTTATGTCTCACAGTCAAATATGAACCAGACAGGCCATTTTGTGAGCAATATTTTCATCACATACATTGAAATCCAAAAATTTATAAAATAAATATCATGAGATATAAATCATAAATAAATTATTCATGAAATTTTATTGCATTTATTTATCATGCACATACCCTCAAACTATTCTCTTCATCTCTGCATGGGTTTTACATTATCTACACAATTAGGTTTATTTGCAACTAGCTTACTTATATGACCAATTTAAATGAATTAAAATATTAATCCTACATATATAAAATAATGGAAATGTAAAATAAGTCTCTATATTATTCTTTAATCTATTTAATCTTCTTGACAAATTAAAATTTTGAGAGCTATGACAAATTCTTTACCAATAAGCCTATACCTATATATTTTCACTCTCAACTAACTAATAACCACAACTTGGAGGTAATTGGGAGATTTAACAACATAATTTATTATATTATATATTTATTTCAATTAATCTTAACGTATTTTAACAAAACTCTCATATTGGGTCCTTATTAGGGTTTTAGGGAGCTTTAACACAAATTTTGTTGTTAATGATTGTCCATAAAGGATAACCACTTGAATACAAAACTAATACCTAGATATATTATTTACTACCCTTTCCCATATCTCCTAAATCTATAATACTCATAAGAAGAGTTTTTAGGTCCTTATGAATAATTGAAAGTGATTCTCGAGTTTGAGTACCTCATTTGATGAGCTCAAGAAAAACTAAAATAATGATTGAAAAACTTTTTCTTCAAAGATTGACCTCAAATATAGGTTATCATACCTAGAAAAATTATATCACCTTTTTTCATGCTATCATATTCACACTTACCTTGGAATTTGATCTTTATACCTCAATATGCCTAGTAGGGTCTAGGAGTGATCTAAGTGTAGAGCTAGACTAAAGGTCCTACCCCTATAGACTCACCTTTAATATCTCATAAATGATTACGTATGTTAATAAGAAGCTCAAAAAATGGAAACCTTCACATGAATGTGCTCATTTATTTAACCATGCACATACCTCTTCATGTCATTACTATGCATCTTATGCACTTGACATCAATGATTTGTACGTTCCATACTGATAATAAAAATGATATAAATCAAGTAAAATTAAGAAATTAGTTGGATTAGAATTCTATCTATCCCTTTATCTAATTATAACATTATTTTATGCACCTTAGCAATTCACACACTGCTAACTATCCTTAATCACCTTTCACATGAGCCCTCATCAGATGCAACTTTGACATCAATGCCAATACTCAACAAATCCTAGTTTCTCTTTCAATAATAGGTTTACCTCTAAAAAAGACGAATAAACTGATTGAGTTAACCTCAAATATTCTCTAATGAATGGTTGAGTATTTCATACCTATCCAATAATCCAAAAGGGAAAAAACCATATATTTCTCCCCTTAGGTGTATGTTTGTAATTAGATTTATTTAATGAATTCAATTTATATTCATGATATTGAAACTTGATAAATGGAAAATCTTACTTCACTTAGATGTTTGAGACTAGGATATGGCTTAATCCTTGCGATTTTTTTAAAAATTGTGAATTTAGAGTAATCCCTCTTAATGTGAATGTGAAAGAATAAGCTTTTTTAATGTTTTATTGATAATGCTAGAATATTAAATACCATTAAACCTATTATGTATTTATATCAGACTCTTTTTTTATTTTCTCATATGATTGACATTAAAAATTTATGGAATGACCAGTAAAGAAAACTTATTTTCAAAAATGATTATTTATTGGCATAAGGATAAGAGCATTAAGGTTAGATGGCTCTAAAAAAATATCAGATTTTTAGTATGTCAAACTTGTTTGAAATTTATAAATATCGATCTAATGATATAGGGACACTTAGTGGATGATAATGAATAGCCTAGGAATGATCTATAGAGTTACTGTAGGTGGCTAATAGGTAGTAAACTAGGTAAAACCCATATAAATCATGTGCCTAAGAGACAAGGGTATACAATATCTATATGTGTATGCACAAGTCATGTAAGGTAAACCTTGGTCAAGAATAACGATACCAAGTGTCTAATATAATAATTTAGTATATATAAATGCCTTCATTATATTATGCTATTCAAATGAAATATACCTTTATAATAAAAGGATAAATAGATTCACCTTAGTGTATAAACACACCTTGTATTTAAGATAATTCTACATAAGTGTATATTTTCACATGAAAAATTCAATCTCCTTTCATGAAATTAAAGATGAATTAAAAATTAAACTTTTTAAACTTAAATATAATTGAAAGAATGTACATATAAGTTGGTGAATATTGTCAACCCATGATTTCGTTTAAAATTACAGTTTTTGTTGATTCATTCGAAAACTATACTTCCTATCAAAGGATTTGAAGAATTGGGATTTCTTCTAAATCATTTAATATTGGAGGTTATCATGCCACAATAAATAAATGAACTAAGTCGAGGCCTTGTGTTGGTGAATTAATTTCCTCAACCCTAAGAATTAGTACTAGCCCATTTGGTGATCTTGAATATCAAGCAAAATAATCATTGAAATTATGTTAAAATTTAAGATGAAACGAGGGCCTATACTAAACTCAAGTATGGTGAATCAAAAAATACAAATGGATATATAGATTCAAAATGTAGCCTCTGGTAACAAAAATGTCACATAAATTCATGCTATTGAAAATGTAAACTATAATATTATTTATTTATGAATAATGATCATGTCCCATAATCTAATCGAATCGATTCCAACATTAAAATCTATAATATTTTATGCATACATATTTATCTTTCTCAAAATTTTGTATAACTAGTCCCAACATAGTGTAGTATGTTGTACATGTATACCCCACATTTAGCTTAATTTTATAAGTATAAAAGAGTAACTTATGTTGTTATAAAATTCATACATATGAATTTAATATGTCCCAAAAACTAGTCTCAATTTATAACCATTTATCTTATCATAAAAAAAGTAATAATTATACCATTTTGGACTTTCTAAAACTATTAATTTTTCCCAAATTTTAAATTTATAATAGATGGACATTTGAATGTGTATGACAAGCTCATTAATATGATGTCATTTTTCAATATATATAGTATATACTTTTTAAAATAAAAGTGTTAACTCCAACATGTTATACAAAAATACATAATCATTTATAATCATTTTCAATCATGTGGAAAACATATCATCATAGCTTGAATATATCATAAAACCATGAACAAAAAATGTAGTATAATGCATATAAATTAAGCATGAAGGGATAAGCATCACGATTATAAGCATTGAATAAAAAATTATGTAAGAATATGCAAGATATGATTCATGGTGCATAAAAAAAATGGAGGTGTAAGATATGATTCGAGACACTATAAAATAATAAAACTCAATAGGCAATACAATCTTTATACACTCATAATTATATGAAGTAATAGTTTTGACAAACACAATAAAATGAAAGGTAATATAAATCAATGTCACATAAGGCAGGACCTATAAAAAATAAACTATTTAATGTCATGCAAGGTAAATCAAAATTAAATATTCATACATTGAAAATTCAATCAGTCAAAAATAGCATAAGAATACAAGGGCCTAAAGGAAGATTTATGAAATCAAAACTTGGTCAAGTAAAATTCACATAATAAGGAAAGGGTCTAAATAAATAAACATATATAATGAAAAAATTAATGATAAAAATTTAGACAAGAAATAAAGAGCCAAACAAAAAATGATAAAAAATTAACATATATGAAATGAAATAATATGTGTAACATATTAAAATTTAAACTATTCTACACAAATAATCTATAAATGATATAGCATAGTAAAGTAGCATATCCATGAAATGTAACACTAAAAAGAATAAAATCAAGATCAAGGTGTGTGTAATAAATTAATGTAGTTCAACATGATAAATGGTAAATGTTATAAGACAATAAAACCTATAAAAATTTTACATGTGTAATAAGATACAACCAACATTATCATGATCCTTAGTTGTATGAATGTCCTACATTTATATATCCTTTATTATACAAAACAATAATTTATTGAATCCCACTTTTATATACTTGGAAACCCATGTGTGTATGAAAAAATGCATGTAATCTACTAAACATGTGATGCTTAGGTCCTAGTTTTGTTTTTAATATATTTTTATTTATTTTTATATTTTTACAATATACTTTTAACAAATAATTGTAGATATTAAAAATTATTGTATGGGTCTATTCCTATTAGTTATCCATCTAATATTATGTGTTTCATATATTGTGTATACATATTGAATTTTCTTCCACTATCTATTATCCTTGATGATGATTTTTTACAGTTAAATTTTAAGCATTATGCTTTTGGTTGTTGTCATCACCATCATGTAAAATATTGACCATTATCATATGATATATAAAATTTTGAACAAAAAATTACCAAGTGTATCATACATCTATTCTAACCATTATTGTCCCAATGTAATATTCAAGTGGTTGGTAGGGTGCATCACCAATTTCCTGAATCCATGACCTTTGGCCCAAAAGTAAAATTTGGTATCTTTATATGTCTAATTGAGCTTGTAAAATGTATAATTTGTTTAACTATTCAATTTATTATACCCACTATCATAAGAATTAAATATTACACATGATTGTGAAAGTCATGAACAACTACTCTAAATTTTTATTGTTATAGTCATGTTTTCTTATCGTGGATATTCATTAAAAAAAATTGTATTATATTTGTGTTTTGTTATCAATGAAAACTTACTAATGATATTTATTTCCATAGTTTTATTACTATAATAATCACTTAATTTTATAATTTTGAATTTTATATTGCAATGTTACACAATTTTTTGTTACATGCCCAACTATTCTATAGTAATATCAATATTATTTACCATACTACTATGAAATATATAAGATAACTTTGTGTGTATTAGTCAATAATGATTCTTTTTTTATCAAGTAACATTTGATAAAGGATGTTTGGTTTATGTTGATTATTGATTACATGTAATGTTGTGGAAGGTTTTGTATTTAGGAATTTTACATTATATACTTGATTTTGTTTTAAATATTTTTTATATTGTGAAATGTTCCATTGTTCTTATGACAAAGTTACATTTGATGTTTAAAAAAAAATTCATTGTGGTTCTTTTAGAATATAGGGATTTTTGTTGTGAGTTAACATTAAGAAAACTATTGTTAGTGTCACTATGTTGATTGTTGGGAATTATTTTCTTCCATTTACCAACATGAGAATTTGATTGAATAAGCATATTTTATTTATCAATATTATATATAAATGAATTATCTTGATAATATCATGTAGTAATAAATATAAACATATTAAGAGATAACTAATCATTTAGACTAAAAAATGTAGCTTACAAAAATACTCCTTTTATATTATCTTTAATATCATCATCATCATCATCATCATCATCATCATCATCATCATCATCATCATCATCATCATCATCACTATCATAATAATATGTTACTATACAAGTGGAATTTTATAAATTTACTAGAATGGAAAGATCTTGAATTATATACTTTTTCTGTAAAATAACTTGTGGTTATTTATTTATTTCTTGATTAATGTTCATAATGAGTTCATTATATTTTTTAGTATGAAAATTATCAATTAAAATAGGTTGTGATGTAAGTACTATAGAATAATGCATATAACCTAATTTTGAATTAATTTCATTATTATAAATCACAATTTTTAAAATATTTGAAAGGATCATTATCTTGGACACATGTATAGAAGGAAGCATCATGCCTAAATTGCATACACATGTAATATTGATGGTACTACCTTCATATCATATATCCAAGGTCAAATCCAGAGAAAATAATAGTGAAGATAATTTAAAATTTAACTAATAATAACTATATCCAACATCTTGGGTTCTATTATTGTATTAAGTGACATTGATCAAAGAACTTATTGTGAAATACTATTGATTTTTGTTATAAATTGAATTAGTTTATAATTAGAATCCATATTGACACTATTT
The DNA here is from genome assembly GCA_037957365.1 of Torreya grandis. NCBI lineage: Eukaryota > Viridiplantae > Streptophyta > Pinopsida > Cupressales > Taxaceae > Torreya > Torreya grandis. Next base: position 1,455,859 of record JARHVA010002710.1, on the reverse strand, counting down.
TTTTTAATGAAAGTAATGTTATAAATATTACTTCTTAATACATTATCTATTAACACTCGCTTGTGTAATTTAGTTAAAATTTGAAATTAAAAAATATATGAATGAGTTTTATATAATATGTGTTTTATGGGCATGTATTCAATTTAAAATAAATCACCTCTTTGGTATGTTCTAAAGAATTCATAAAAGAAGAAAAGTATGTAATTTATTTATCATTGATGAGGTGGTTAACCATTTTAATTTTATTTTTTTATGAAATTATTCATATTTAAATATTTAAATGTCTCAGTTCGATATGAAAATACATACATATATAGTAAAATATAGAGCTTACTAAAATTAGAAACTTACTAAAAATAAGAAATTAAGATAGGGTTAGAGAGTGTCCCAAAAAATAGTAATAGGTTTAATGATGTGATATTTATGTAAGTTAAAACTATGTGAAATTAACCTACAGATAAGTTTATGCTAAAAACTATGAATTACATTTTTCCAGAAAAATTCTATGGGAAGTCGATATGTGCACAATACAACATTGTTTAGGTGACTCGATCATGACCTAATTGATTATTTTCAATATTTTTGGATATAAATATATGTAAAGTATTTGAGGAGTGAATTGATATCTTTGTGTGTAATTATGTTGCACAAAATACCTAAAAATACAAAGTGTATTCATTTACATGCACTAGATAAAAATTAAATTATAAAAGGGAATAAAATGAGTTATCAAGGATAAACAAGATATCCTAGGAAACCCCTTGTAACTATGGTTTCCATACATAGGCAAAATGATTCGTAGGATGTTGTAATTTTCATCCATAGATGTGTATGTCCAATCATGAATGTAATGTTAAATGCTCTTTTGACTATTATCATCCTTGAAATGAATAAATGAATGATGTATTTAACTTTAAAATTTGTAGATAAATAAACAATTACACATTAATGATAATACGCTACCTCTTAAAAAAAAAAATGGATAATAAAAATTAGGGTGTTGTCTTAAAAGGACTGTTAATTATATATAGTTATTGAATTTGAATTTTAAGCTTAATGGTGTGTGAGAAGGACAACATGAAACAAAAAAATTATCATGAAAGAGACTATTAAAAATGTATGAATTAAAAATTATTCCACAAGTTATATTGGGACATGTACTCATTACTTGGTCAGGGGGACATTGATTATTATTTTTTAATGTGGCCTTCTATAGAAGAGTCATAACCAAAACATAAAGACTTATAATGAGATTGGGGATCCTTGAGGTATATTTGAATAGGTGAAACAAAATATAAATAACATGAAACTAAAAAATATTATATTGAAGCATATGATGTATTATGGGTCATATCAATAAGTTGTTTATTTTTTAACAATAGTTTAAAAAAGCAAAGTTGTATAAAAGGCATGTTCTTGATGAGCTTGTGTCAAGTTTAGGTGTGTAAATTTTCCTTACTTTTCCTATTGATGTAATGAAGTGAAATCACTTGAGTAAATTAAAATGATAATTGAGTGCACACACACACATTTTTTATTTTGATATAATTCTTTGTAGCGTGAGATGCCTTGATACAAAACATGCAATGATGCAAAAATTAGTTATTTCCCATATTTTAGAAATTAAAAAAATTGAATTTTATAAATGAAATTTGAATAGAGATAATGAATAAATTATACACCTGATAGAATATGCAATCCTATTTGTTTTTTTCTTGTGAGTGGAGACAAGGGACTTTCAATGTTATTCATTTCTATACTATGAAGAACAAAAAATTTAAAACGTGCTAATATACTGATTTATATTCCATTAGGTGTCCCCATACAATAACCATACTAACACATGAAGTTTAAAACTTATAGAAAATTTGACAATAATAATTTTTCAATGAGTGAAGAATTGTAACTAGACAATAATATGCTTTCAGTTATGAATAACATTATAAGATACAATAGAGTGCTATACACTATGACTTCACTTGTGAGTAATATTGTAAAAATATAAAAGAGTTATATACCATCATGTTTCACTAGACTCTAATGGGAGATGAAAGAAAAAGAAAGGGAATAACGCAATGGAATGACAAAAAAGGCAACCATAGATTTTGAGAGTCACTAGACTCAACATGTCTCACTTACCACTATAAAAATCACACCACTATAGATAGATACATATTCAATATTGTAGCTTCCCAACATTAAATTTTAGTAACAAAAACATGACTGAGTACCATGCCCAGTATAGTTGAAATAAATTTAAATTAAAATGCTACTTAATTTTTGACCTTTTTACAACTTCTAATATGAGAAACCTTTTTAAAATTCACTGTATTTTAAATTTTATTGAAATATTTTGCTTATTAATAATATAAATAATGAAAATTTTGAGTGTCTCATGACATAAAAAGTGGAGTACATGAATTTATTACATTGAACCATAATTTTTAAATTTATTTTTGACAAATAACATGAAAACATAGTGCTTATAAATTTTTATATGTCGTATTGAATATTCATTTCCTAGTAATTAATCATTGGTATCTAAAGGAGAATGAGAAAAAATTAAACATTGTGAGAGTATGTGTTCAGTGGAAGTTTGTATAAAAAATGATTGTTATGTGCTTTTTAAATTTTTTTATAATTTTTATAGTGCCATAATAAATATTGGAAATGGTATGATATAAAATCTAATATTCTTAGAATTAAAAAGCATCTGATGATAGGTAATCTGGATAAAGATAGTGTTAGATATGATAGTTTTTAGGTTTGGTGAGAGCAAATAATGTGAATGCCATATAAATTTAGGATAAAAATAAATAATACATATAGATTGGTAAAAATAATTTTGACCATTCATTTTCATTATAATTACATAATAAGATTTGAGAATTTAATAAAATAGGCTGAAAATACCACAAATGATATCAACATTCCTGAGACCAGTTGAGCGAATATGGGCAATAGTTGAGGTGGATGTTGAGATGGATCTAGTTAGGAATCCATGTCACTTTTTTTTTTCTTTTTTTCTTTTCCTTTTTTTTCATGTTTTTAATGATATTTCTATATTGGAGACCTTATAAAACATTGTTATAAATAGTATAATTCTATCTTCAATGGTATTGCAGTTTTGTAGCCTAATTTTTGTTAGATTTTATTGTAAAATGGCTCTTTAAAATTTAATCTTTATATCTAAAATTAACATTTTTGATGAACATTAAATTAGATTTCTAATGTATTTATTTTTATTTTATATTTGAGGGTGATCTTAAATCCTCAAAGTTTCCTCAAGGGCATATTATGAAGACTATTTGTGGTTTGACCTTATTAAATCAGGAGAATACCATCATTTATACTACAAGATAGAAAGATATAGGGAACTTTAACCTAATGACATGTGACATGAATATGATGACATGAGTATGTAATCAATTATATTTAAATACATATAGCTTTTACTTTCTCACATGTCAAATGAAATTAGCCTTAGAGGACATGTGACTTATATTCTGATATCAAATTATGGGTATCTAAGTGGTGTAGAGACAATAGTGAGCATTAATTATACACACATACATATGACTAGACATGATAGTGGGAGAGGGTATGGTGTATGGGATACCATAATTTTTTCATTAGATATTATTTTCTTAGGATTATCATGACTATAAATATTTATTTGTGTACTACTAGTTAACTTTTTGGAAATTGATGGGGGAGGCATAGCCATTTCATACAATACGTCTGAAATTTTCTAGAAGATAGATGAACATGGGGTTATATATTCTATGGGCTAGACCATGTTCACTAATTTAGATTGGGATTTACATAGATTCATTTGAGAGGATTATAGTTAAGGATTCGGTTATGAATTTGTTAAATAAATTGGAATATAAGCATATAACACTAATTATGAATGTTGGGATTCTATTAGATTCATGCACGCATTCAAAGATTCATATTTGTTGATGAGTTAGAATTTGACATGTTACTTAGGGAAATATAATCGATTTTCATGTATGGTAAATCAATTTACATGTGTTGACATTTTATAGAGGTTGTATAATGGACTTGAGGGATAGAGGATGGATGTTTTAGAGATACAATAGATTAAAATGAATTGTTAGATCCATGACCATTACATATATATATATATATATATATATATATATATATATATATATATATATATATATATATATATATATATGAGTGGTTTCTCATGGATTAAGTTACTCATCAATTTTCTTTTAATAAGGAAAAGGGATAGGTTTATTTATAACTAGGGACCCTTTCCTTAGGAGAGAATCAAAATGTAGAGTTTTCACTTCATTCGATAGTAAAAGATAGCCAAATAAAAACTAAGAACCAAAAATAAAATGGCCTAGAATGCAAATATTTTCAAAAAATAACTATTGTCCAAAATACAAAAAATAAAATAAACTAGGAATCTCCCTTGATTTTTTCTTTGTTAGATCTGAGAGACATTGTCAAGGGTTTAAAACCCTATTTACCTTTGAAATTCTTTATATGGATAAAAAATTTCCATTCTCCCTCCTTATGATTTGTAAATATGGGAATGGAGATATGTATAAAATCTTCTTGATTCTTTATTTTCACTAAGTCAAACACTCCTTATCTTTCTAATATGTACTATGCTATTGTTTCTAATATAATTTATACAATTATATTAGACCTCTCATGTAACACAACAATCCCATGTTCATTGGTCCTTTCTTCAAAATATAGAGTTTCATTTGGATGGTTATGTTCCTCTTCTTCCAAGTGGATCTGGATCTCTGATTCCAAACACTCATTATCACATACACTATCTTCTATTGTTGGAACTATATTATGTCTAACTTCCACATTTTTTCACCATAATACTCTATTTCAAGATTCTCTATTTCAAAACATCTTCTACAACTAATACGGTTACATTCAAAATCAAGGGATTTCATCAATTTCTCTCTTGTACTTCTAGTTCTAATTTAGAAGGTAAATGTTTAGTATAATACACATAAACCAAAATATGGGAATATGTGGAACGTCCCTTAATATCAATTAATTTACTAGTGGTCCAATAATTTCTTATTGTATTTCCTAAGGATGAGAACACCACAAAATCACATAAATTGGTAAGGAAGATTTGAAAGCCTAATACATATTAGTTGAAATTAAAATTTTCATTTTGAGAATTAAAATATGGGTTCTAGGGTTTTACCAAACATAGTTTATTTATCCTAGTCCCAAACCATGTCATTAAAAATAGCCTATTTATTTGCTACAAAATTAAAAATTAGAATAAAAAACCTTGAGAACAAGGGTGAATCTGAATTTCACCTTCCACCCTGTATTCCTGTCTAGTTGAGATCCACTCATTTAATCCCAGTAGAGTCAACCATAATCCTTCAAACTTATAAATTAGTTCTTGTGTTGATAGTGATTCTTCCCTTAAGGTAATAGCTTCTATGTCTTGATTATCAAATATAACTATAGGGTTATCCTTCACTAGAATCATAGGGGAACTTTTACATCTTCCTATAGCGTATACAAAGGATATTCCACTAGATACTTACCCTATTTTATGACCTATATAATTAGAATGTATTTTTTCCTCTAAAATCATTGGATCTTCCCTCCCCTATTTCCATCTTCCTATTGTCTCATCCCAATTGACCAAACCTTTATTACTCCATAGACTCAAAATCCATGTGCATCTTACAATCTGGCTGATTACCTTAGATTTGAGCTTACCTTCTGTTAACCTTTGATCTATGTTAAAACTGCCTCTAGTTTGCCGAAATGGCCCAATGACCTCTTTTATTCCAAAGATGACAACTTTATTTTCCACTAAAAACT
>JARHVA010002710.1:1395000-1445000 GCA_037957365.1 Torreya grandis | reverse complement strand
ACACACACACACACACACACACACACACACACACACACACGGATGCATGCACGTACACTCACGCACATGCACATTCACACACACATGCACATGAAAATTCACACGTAGATGCACACACACACGCACACACACACGCACACACACACGCACGCACGCACACACACACACACACACAGACACAGAGAGAGAGAGAGAGAGAGAGAGAGATAGAGAGAGAGAGAGAGAGAGAGAGAGAGAGAGAGAGAGAGAGAGAGAGAGAGAGAGAGAGAGAGAGAGAGAGAGAGAGAGAGAGAGAGAGAGAGAGAGAGAGAGAATATATATACATATGTATTTAGTCTATGTAAAATTATATTTTAAGAGAATCACAATCCTAATGAGAAAAGTAATGTTGAATAAATATTTATTTGATTATTTGCATATGTAGTAATTTATGTATTATTTATTTTACTATGTTCCATTCATTCTTTTTTTTGGCTTGGGAATCCATATCTGTTTACGTAACTTAGTCAATTCTTGTAGATTTTCCTTTTTTGAATTTTAGGAACTTCTTGTGAAAATGTTTTGATATTGTTATTAATATTATCTTTAGTGGTAATAATAGTGTGATTGTCATAAATATTATCATTAATTACCTTCTTTGGAACCCTTGTATCTTGTTTATAAATTTTTTCATGATTTTTTTCATGTTTAAATAATATTGAGATAAATATGGTTCTTTAGGTAATGTATTATGATTTTTTTGAATTATATAATTTGTTTAATTGTTTTTTCTCTTACATTTTATTTTAATGTATATAAATAATTATCATAATGTTTATTAATGTCATGAAAAGTAAAAAATGGTTGAAAATTAAAATTTTCCTAATGATAAGGTAGATGATAATAATCAGGATGTAACTTTATTAGTTTTTTAATCCAATAATCTACTTAGGATATTATGTGGATGAATATTGTATTTAAATTTTAAAATGTACATTTTGAATAAAATGAATCTATGGTTAATATAAATATGATTAAAAATATATCACTTTCCTATATGTAATAATTTAATTTTATTGGAATTGAATATAGCCTAATATGTGAGATGATTAACACTATTGTGTTTTGTTTATTATAATGTGATTTATTGTGTAGTCTTTGAGAAACTTTATTATAGGAGTTTACTTGTATTTGTTTAGAAATGTGTTCATAAACATGAGGTGAGGTAATTTAAACATTTGAGTTTTATTTATGTTATTCAATGTCCCCATTCATTTCATTTGGCACTTTAACAAAACCAGGTTCTTTTTCATGTCTTAAGCCCTCATAACAAACAAAAATAAATGATTCACAAGGATAATAAAGTAACTTCTCCTTTAATGGATAAATGATAACTCTATAAAAAATATATTGTATGTATAAAATATTTGGTTGATAAGTTAATTGGTGCATATAAGTCTTAAATCATAAGATATAATCATAGATTTTCTTAGATTTACATTATTTTAAAGAGTGTAACTTTTCAAATGTGAACATAGGTCATTTTATTAATATATTATATTAAAAATGCCTCATATAGCTATAGATAAGTAGTTAAGAATCAACTTGGGAGGGACTATAATCATGCAAGGGAACATCCCTCTAGACTTAGTAAATAGTAACACCAATAATCTACTACCGTTAGAACCATTCAAAGTTTTTTGAAAAGATATAATATGAAAGAGGGTCTCATCTTCCACATAATGTGTAAAATGTATTTATTTTGAGGTCAGATGGTACATGTGCATATAAAATCTTTTTCATAATATGATTACCATGAATAACATTTGAGTCAACCCAAACACCATAACTATTACTTTATAATGATGAATGGAGAAATTTGTCTTGAAAAAAACAAATAACATTCAATGAGGATATTATTTATTTGGAAGTCATGTGTAAGTTCTTGATAGGATCATTTCAGGGTTGCATGATATTATTAATTTTATCCATGGGTAAATTATTATAAATAGGATAAGGGTGAGGGAAAGGATAATATTGTCCATAGGTACCCTATTACAAATAAGATAAGGAAGAGGCATATGTTCCTCTTATAGATGAGGGTGTTCTTTATAGTTTATTGAATTATTGATTTCTAAATCACCTTCTATAATAATAAAATATCTAGCATTATGATCACTATAATTAATGTGCTCACACATTTTTCTTTTAAAAATGAAACTATAAATATCATCATGATATGTAATAGCATCATTAACATGAAATTTATCATTACATAATATGTTATGAATATAGGGAAATGTAAGGAATAATCAATACATGAATTAGTATAAAAATTTCCCTCATCACTATAGTCACAATAATTATCATCATACAAATCTTTTTATAATGAGAAGGGAGAGAACTAGGATTACTTGTAGGTTTACTACTCTTATTTATGAATATATTATGTGAGGTTAATTTAAAAGTGTTAATATAGTGCAATGTGGTAGCAACATGGATATAAAAATTACGCATGCAATTATAAGATTCCTCCATCTCAGGATTTTGTAGCAATCTAAGATATATTAGACAGTCATAATTGGGAAGAATTTTGTACCATAATGGGACTTACATACTTGATATTAAATTAGTGTTCAAGTTATATTTCAATAGGAAACTAAAAAAATGAGTTAATAGAAATCTAAGGGAGATTCCAATGTTGAATTTAGATAAAAATCAAAAGGGGAAACTAAAGAAGTGAGTAAATGACTCTAAATGAGATTCAAAGGTCAATTGTACAGAAAAATCCAAGTGGAAATTAAAAAGGCAAACAAAGAAAAATTGAAAGGAGGTTCTAATGTAGAATATAAATAATAATCCAAAGGGGGAACTATAAATTCATTTGAATGGTAATACATAGGTATGGCAATATACAATGTAAATGTCGGGAGTACGGAAGGAATAAAAGTGGAAACTAGTGCTATTGTCAAGGATAAATTTAAATGTAAAGGTATAGATACCTTAAAAGAGATATTTGGATCTATAACCAATGGAGACTATAGAGAATATTCCAAAAATGAATCAATAAGTGTGATGAAGGGATGAATCTTGAGGAGATTCAAATGGGTAAATAATATATCTGACCAAAGAAGAATCTATGGGATATTTTAATGCACATAAATAGGATTATCTATGTGTGGCAAAGGGTAAGGACAAGTACATTGACTGGTATAACCATTACTAAGATCATTTTCCCAACTAGTTCCTCATTTAGGATTATAAGCAAATTGTATATCATGAGAATGGAGTAATAGATGTAGAGGATGTATGCCATTCAAATATTTAATTTGACTAAGCAAGATATACATGTTTAAAAAATGAAATTTTATTTGTAAACAAGAATTCTAATCTATAAAAATTTTATAATCAATAAGAATAAAATAAAATATGAAAAGAGCAGTGTTAAGGACTATGAATACAATAAAAGTAAAAAATAATTGTATGAAGGTGGGATAAGAAAGGTTTCGAATGATTATTAGGATCTCATATATACTTTTGGTTTTGATTAATGTCTGCCTAATGTTTTAGACCACTAAACATAAAGGTGGAACATTTCATATATCCCATTCAATTTAGTTTTGTGGTTAAGTTTAGAGTAACTTTCATGGGTGATATGCTCCTCTCAAGTTAATCAAACATTAGACAAATGTTAAATGATTCTTATTTATATAAGCAAGAAACATAGGATTTTATAATATATCATGATCTACGGGGAATCTAAACTCTTTGTTTACTCTTGTATTATGGCTATTAATTATTCGAGTAACCACCTCATGCTAGGATTTATATTAATATAACATCAAATAGCCCTTAATGATAGTAACTAAGTATTTCTAAAATTATTAGAAAACAATTTCTAAAACAAATAGAATCAAATGAAAAATACAAAATAAGGAACAAATGCGTTCTGTTGAATGTTGATTGAGATTAGCTAATTCATTGTCTAGTCAAAACACCATGATTATTGTTGGATAGATGTTTTCCCTCCTAAATTGTTGCCAAGTATAAATTGTTCAGAGTGGATCAGATTATGGCAACCATTACCTCAACTCAACCCCAACAACATTGAATACTATTAAAACATTGGATATTATTTATAATATTGTTTTGTAGTACACCGAATTAAAATATTCTTTGCAAGGGAAACATTTCTTTATAATATTTTTTTAAAATGGCATCATGTGGGTTTATTGCATCCACAACACCAGGGGTAATTATTTTTCCCAAAACAAACATATTTAGTCAAATCTCTTATTTAAAAAAATACATCGACACATGTCAGCAAACAAATTAGTTACTAAAAATACAGTAGTACAGAACTGTTATAAATATGCAGTTATTATGGTCAAGGTATAGTTATTCATTTTGAGATTATGTTTAGTGTTGTTGAATTCATTTGATTTTTTTTAATTATTAGATTCTTCCAAAAGTATTATACTTTTCACTTAAATAAAAAAATTTAAGTTGTAATAAATTTATAATAATCATTTTATATATTCTTCTAACAATTTGATATTAAAGAATATTCTAATATTTTTTCAGTATTGTGATGGAATATTTGATTTGTTTGTTAATAATTGAATATTTTTTTCTAAAAGATTGTTTTTATTACATAATTTTTTTTTAATAAGTGAGCTTTATATATTTATGTCACATTTCAGTACTATTTATCTTTTAGTTGAACAATTAGTAATTTACATCACTTATATTAGAAAATAATATACAATATATTTTTTTCATCAAATTTTTTTTCTTACATTATAAATTTCCATTTACTTATCCCAAAAAATGGCAGTTGTTTTCATTAGGTTTTTTAATTGGTTAAAATAAATTTAATAAGATATAAATAATTTATTAAAATTACATAATTTTAATAATCAATACATATTAGTACTCATAAATTGTATTATTACACTTTTTAATATATAATTATTACGGATTTAACATATAAATTAATCTTCAATATTTGTAAAATTGATATAATAATTGAAGTTACTAGTTGATAGGTTGTTCTTTTCGATCAGGTCATTTCTTTAGTGTTACAAATTAAGAGGTTTCCATTTTTTTAAATTCAACTTTTTACTACTTAATATTTTTTTTACAGTTAAAAAGGAGAGGGGTGAGGAAAAATAAAAAATATACTGACATGTTGAGTGAGAGGGAGAGGTAGAATAAGGAAAAATGGCCATGTCATCAAGGACATGGTATGATTACACTACTCATATGTTAAAGGAGAGGGATAGGGATAAATAAAAAGAGAACACCAGTAACCATATGGTAATTATTTGACCATTTATAAGTTAAGGAATCAAATTATTATCCAGAATGAGAGGGAGGAAATAGATTATTTCAGCATACATAAGGTTATGACTACATAATATGCATGTTGAGGACAAATGAATCCCAATCTACACATAATGCTAAAAAAATAAAACCCACACACAAGAAGAGGGAGATCTTAAAAGTAAGGGAAAAAATATGATATGCTAATGGAAAATGAGATTTGATGAGAACTCGATTAACATTTTACCATTTTTTATTATTACATATCTTAATAAATAAAACTTTGATAAATTCATATCTTATAATATCTTACGATAAAAATTTGATCTAAATATTAATGTTATATATGATTTAATGTTTGCACTTGATCTCCATGGAAATGACCAAAAGGATTTAAATACTTATCTTGTTTTAGTTCCATGTAAGTTTGAGACTACATGGAAGTGTGAAGAAGTGTGAAAAGTATATTAAGAGTCACTCAAATAAGGGACTTGGTGTTTGGAACTGTTTGGATTAATATATTAGTATATAGACTCCTACACTAAATTATAAGATATTTATTATAAAAATTTCATGTGTGTGAACCATATGCTTCTCTTTTTGAACCAATCACTTTAAAATCTTGTAATATACATCTACATGTGATATGCAAGTTTCACTTTGAAAACATGTGTCTTTCTCTCTAAAACCCTTTTAAAAGTAGAAGTCCATAAGAGGGGGGTGAATTGGTGACCTTAAAAAATTAAAACAACTTTACATTACCATTTATTAATTACCAAAGCAATGCATAGATCAATCAATGCATCAAGAATCAATCACAAAAACATGAAATAATGAGAATAACACAATATGAGTGAAAAGCCCTTAAAGGGAAGAAAAATCATTGAAGGGAAGAAAAATCACTATGACTTATGAAAGTGGACTAAAATCCTATAAATGTTTTGAAAAGATCAAATTATATTGAGCACTAACTCAACTTAGAGCACCAACCCCACATTGTGAAGCACCCACTTGCTAGGAAGCTACAACTCCGTTAGTGATTAAGCACCAAGTCAATAAAATTTTATTTATGAAAATAATCTAACTAATTCACTATTCAATAAACATATGGTGATCATTTATTCTTTATCTATTTCTTTAATCTAAGTGCACACTCTTATTTTCTTAATCACTCATAAATAGGCCTAAACTTCCTTGTATATATACTAGTCTCATTGTCACACACCACTTGGTTAGCCACAAAATTTCAACCTCTTATCTCAACCATAAAATAGGTCTTAGGAAATATTATGAACATGGTTAAATTTAAATTTGAACCCCTTTTAGTCTACCACAATTCAATGATTCCTTATTTCTCCTTGAGGTCTCGTAGAGACCTAATTGCATTAGGTGTGTCATCTTAACACTAAGACATGATCTTATTGAGCCTAGATGGCCTTCTTCAACATTAAAAAATATTATAAACCACTTAACCAATGGACTCTTTCAACCTAATAAATGCTTTATTAGACTAACATCATTCATTCATACCATGAAAGTTCTTTTATGACAAACTACCCTATTAGGCCTATGTAACTCAAAAGTCCATCTTACATTAATGAAGCTTAAATACCCTTAAGATACTCAACCATGACAAATTAAACATGAAGATAAATTGATGATGACCTCAAGCTCATCACCAAATTCTTAGAACACCTTCACTCAGGAAATAGGTGCTTAAGAAAATATCTAAAACTCATTTACATAGAACAACCAAATCACCTCAAAAATGGGTCATAAAGAATTAGACCTCCATTGCCTATGTAGAAACTTTTCACGACTCTAAATACATTAAAATTATTCTATGATATCTATATAACATCATTAGATATAAAATTTATATGTTTTAATCACAAATATTGGTTTTGTAAACCAATTTCTTGACCTTATGTCTCACATTCCAATCTGAACTAGACAAGCCATTTTGTGTACAACCTTTTCACCAAATACACTAACCTCCAAATATTATCCAAAGTATGATCATGAATTAAAATTCATATATAAATTATTCATATACTCTTATTTCATCAATATATAATGCATAGACCCTCAAACTATCTCTTCATATGTGTCTGGGTTTTACATTATCCATAGTATTAGGCCTATCTATGACTAGCTTACTTAGACGACCAATTTAAATAACATTAAGGATAAAACCTATCTAAAAAATATTAAGATAATGTAAAATTATTTTATATTGTATGTTTCCATCCATTTACTCTTCTTGAGTAATTTATCTTTTGAAAGATACAATATTTTCTTGATAAATAACCCAGTACTTGTATATTTCCTCTCTCATTTGACTAACCACCACCACCTAGATGTTATTCGGAGAGTTTAATACCTATTATAATAGATTATATAGGAATTTTAATCTATCATGATCTTATTTAAATAAAATATTTTATGTTGAGTCCTTCTTAGGGTTTTTGGTAGGTTTAAAACATGTTTTAATGCTAACGATTATTTATAATGGACTGGCACTTGAATTTAAAACTAATGCATATAGATATTATTTAGATCCCTTCCCTATATTTTATAAATATATTAGACTCACATGTAAAGGTTTCATGTCCTTAAAAATAATTGAAAGTGCTTCTTGGGTTTGACTACCTTATTTTATGAGCTCGAGAAGGCCTAAAACAATTATTCATGCATTTTTCCTATAAACCTTGATGTCAAACCTAGTGATCATACCTAAAAAAATTATCTCACCTATCTCCATGCTCTCATGAGCATTATTTAATTGAAATATTATCTTCATACCTCACTAGGCCATGTAGGGTGTAGGAGTGATCTAGGTGTTGACATAGACTAAAGGTCCTACACCTATAGGCTCAACTTGAAACTATCATCAATTATTATATACCTTAATCACATGTTCAAATATTTCCATACAACCCTAACATGGTTATGTTCATTAATTTCATCATGTAAATTTCTCTTCATGACTATGCACTTGACATCAATGACTTCTATTTTCCATTTCTGACATTAATAATTATATCAATCATGTAGACATAAAACATTAATTATCTCCAATTTGTGTCTTTATATTTATATCATGATAACACACTTCCATGTACCTTGAATCATTATACACTTTTATCTATCCTTAATCACCTTTGGCATCAACCTTTATGAGATGCACCTTTGACATCAATGATAGTACTCAAAAATCTCACCCTTTTTCATTAATGTAAACCACTCTTATAAACTTCTTTAAATATACTATTTATGAACTTTATTGGTATTTGACATTAATGACAAAGAGGTACCTCAATCACCTTGTCCTTGACATGATTGACATATAGTTTTAGATCAAACTCTTGGTCACTCACTAGGACACAACATATATTGTTATCTAACATATACCTTCTTAATAAATAATTAATAACTCCTCCTATGTCCTCACATCTTGTGCTCATCGTTGAACATTCTCAACATGTATATAAGGACCTTATTATTGGATCACACTAGTAATATAATTAGATTTTTGCTTACCTCTCAATTTGCATATATGCCTTTCATGACTTTGGAAATATTCTTGGAATTCATAACCTATTATTGTAGATAATGAACCACCTTGATTATTTCATCTTACCCTTGACATGCTCAATGGCTACTAGAGGAAGGAATTACTACCAATTGCTATCTTAGATAATCAAATGTTTCCTTTCGAAGGGGCTTAGAAAGTGTGGTTGCAATCTAATCCTTTATAGAAACATATTCAAGTTTAACACTTAGTTCACTTAACTTCTCTCCTAAGAAATGATACTTGATGGTAATGTGCTTAGTTTTTGAATTCATGATAGGATTCTTTGAGTTTCTTATGGAGCTTGTATTGTCACTATTGATAATACTAGGATGATCATACTCCACCTTATATTATTTTAAAGTTTATATCATATGTATGACTTGAGTGGAACATGAACCTATTATAATTTACTTAGACTTAGTAGTATATAATGATAGTGATGACTGATTCTTGCTTACCCATGACACTAGACACTCTCCTAGGAATAAGGCTCCTCTCATTGTCTTTTTCATATAATCTAGAATCTTTGTCCAATCTACATATATATAGGTTAATAAATAAAACTCCTTTCTCTTTGGATAGCAAAACATAAAATCCATACTCTACTTGAGATACTTATGTATCCTATTTACTAATTGTAAATGGTTTTCCTTTGGATGTATTTGAAGTCTTCTCACAAGACCTACTAATTGTATTATATCTAGTTTATATTCAGAAGTATAAAACAAACTTCCAATCATTGACATGTATGATGTCTGATTAAACTTTGGAGATTCATTTTCCTTAATTAACTTATAGCTTGTGATCATAAGTGTGTTAACTAGCTTGCAATCTTCCATCTAAATTCTTTTCAACATTTGTCTTATGTACTTAGCTTGTGAAATGAATATACATTATTTTAATTGAATGAGTTATAACATAATGAATAATGGAAATTCTCACAACATGGACATCCCAAAGTCCTTATTCATCACATTATTAAATTCCTTATTCATACTCTCATTATTTATACCAAATATGATGTCATCCAAATAGACATCCATTATCAATTGATGGTAATTTTCTATCTTTATGTATAGATTACTATCTTCAACTCCTATATTAAATTCTTGATCCAATATATAGTTGTCAAATCTAGTGTAATATGTTCCAGGAGATTTATTTATACTATAAAGATCCTTTTAAATCTACATACATAGTCATTGTTACCTGATAATGAGAAAACCTCAAGTTTCTCTATGTACACCTCTTCTTCAAAGTTCCCATTAAGAAAATCTAATTTGAAATCCATATAATACACCTTGAACCCTTTGAAGCCTACATATGCTAAGAATAATCTGATAGGTACCAATCTTGATATTGGAACAAAGATCCCCTCATAGTCTACCCCTTCTACTTGTCCATACCCCTTACATACCAATATATCCTTATTCCTATTTATTTATCTATTTTCATTTAACATGTTCCTAAACATCCATTTTGTGTCAATGACATTCTCATCTTTAGGCATAGGAATTAGTTCCCAACCCTCATTATTTACTATTTGGTCTATCTCCTCATTCATAACACCTATATAAATATTGTATTTTATTTCTTATACAAGGTTGTTAACATAAATCTTAGACAATAGAGAAACATTCTCTTTATTTAGGTTACTTACCATATTTCTGCTTGTTTACAAACAAGCATCCTTGTTACCAATAATTAATGATTTTGGATGGTCTCTCTGAATCTTCTTGAGGGTATTTTTGAATATTTTCTTTACTCAAATTTTTATTCTTCCTCATATGACTCTATTTATCCTTTTTCTTTTTTGAAGTCTAATTTTTTTTATGCATCCTTTGACTGAAAATGTGACTTCTTAGAATAAGTCTCATCAATCTTCACATTGTTACTTTCCACTATCTTCTAAAACCTTTTATTATAACATTTATAGGCATATATTATGAATGATTAACCCAATAATATTCCTTCATCATACCCTTAATCAATATTACCTATGTCTTCCTCCTCTCTCTTGATGACTCATTTTCTTACAAACATTATAAATTATTCCACATTAGTATTTTTGCCTTTCCATAGTTCATAGGGGGTTTTATTGCCATTAAGTCTTATCTGCTTTATATTCAAAATGTAGACTATAGTACTCATTTCTTCTCTCTAGTATCCATCAGATAATATTAATTGATTTAACATAGTCCTTTCCATTTCTTAAATGATTCTATTCTTTATTTACACTACCCCATTCTTCTGAGGTGTCCTAGCTATTGAGAACTATATCCTTATCCCATGAGCATCACAAAAATCATCAAATTAATTGGACCAAAACTCTCATTTTATATCATATCTTAGATGTTTTATCTTTAAATTATTTTCATTCTCAAATAAAGTCTTGAAATCCTTGAACTTATCAAGATCTTTTAAATTTTCTTTCAAGAATGTTACACAAGTAACTATTGTGTAGTAATTTATGAGTAACATTGAATAGCTATGTCATTAAATGATTTGGATTATTGTATGTCCAAAAGTATCAATGTGTATTAAATATAAAGGCATTATCGTATAATACCCATTAGAATTGAACCTCCTCCTAGATCGCATGCCTGGTAAAGTATATTTATTAGTTTGGTGATTTTAGACATATTCTTTATACACTTCTGAGAGCTGATCTTGACCAGATTATCAATGTTTAGGTGGCTAATTATTTTTTAACACGTCCAATATTCATCTATCTTGTTTATAAAGTATATCTCATTATTTATCTCATTCAAGAGTTATAGATTGTTCTTCATCATCTTAGCATTGGTAACTATCCTTCTTAGTTTCGATATTCTTATATCACACTTTCTATCATGAAAGTTTAGTTTGTGTCACTAGTTTAACATATTACAAACACTAATAAATTTATGTTTCAATACTTTCACATACAACACAATCTCTATCATGGTCTTGCCATTATTCAAACTCAAGATACCCTTATCAATAATATTGGTAGTTGTGTTATCACCAAATATCACTATCCCTGCAACATTATTTTTTATTGAAATGGACTTGTTATTGTCCCTTGCTATGTGGATTAGGAAACCACTATCTATATACCACTTTTCATGTGTTCATATTACATGTCAAACATAGTTTGAGATATCATGGATTCCTTTCCTTTAGTCCTATATTCCTCCTTCATTTTGTCCATAGGGTCTAACTTCTAGATCTGCTTATCAATGGTATAAGAATATACATTTTTATCTTAATCAATCCTACTCATATTCCTCATCTTTAAACGTCTTATAATATGTATTTTATGATCAAAATTATAGCATAAAATTTTATTTCTACTATTAAAATGAACGTTGATCCTATTCTTAAATGACGAATTGATTTTAACATGATGTCTACAATCCACAACTCTATGTCTGTATTGATTTCATAAGAAATAGTAACAATTTAAATAATTCACATACTTTATTTTTATGATAGGAACTATATTTTTATGACTATTGAATGATTCACCTCTACCTTTGTTATATGTTAAATGATTTGTATTATTATTGACTTTTTCATGGTTAATTTGGATCTTTGATTTGAGAGTTTATACATGGGCATTCACTATATTACTACCATCACTTCTTCGTATTCTATTGTCCTTTGAGTTTTGACTCTCCTATTTTTATATTTAGTCTTCTCTGAACCATAAACCTATCTTATCATGTAGAGACTTATAACTATTCAAAATATCATCAAAAAATTTAGTGCTCTTTTCAAAATTTTCATTTATTTTCAATTTGATAATTGCTTGATCCAATTCTTCCTTCAAAAAATATATTTCTATTATAAACTTAGTGTATTCTTCCTTCTTGGTCTTAATACATGCAATGAAAATCTTGGTCTGAGTTTTAAACTATTTAATGATATATTTATATTAATTGGTGTTGTTAATTAGTCTCTATTTAAAGATATTGAATTTTTCCTCATAACCCTTAACTAATGATCTCAATTTTTGATTCTTCCTTCCTTTAAACATCAACTCCACTAGAGCACTCACCAATTCTACCTTAAGGTTCACTTGAGCCTCTTCTTAATTTCAATATTCATCTTCCATAAGACTCTTCCCTTTTTAATAACCTTCATTGTCAATTTATATGGCCATGAATATAATTTGATTTCTATCATGATCAACACTATCATCATCACTATCAAGTATACTTTTATCACTCATATTAGAGGAGCTACTCCATTTTTTTTATATAAAATGCTTTTATGTTCTTCAATGACCCTTTCTTAACTTCATACTTCCTGAAGTTGTTTTTATTATTATCAAACTTATTAGACTTATTATCCTCACCATGATGTTCATAATGTTCTCCATCATTGTAATTTTCATCCTTGTTATGTCAATTTGATATAAAGGGATAAATCATACTATAGTTAAATTACTTAAATGAAAACTTCCCCTTATATTTACCTGATCATTTCATTAGTTTTTTGATAAACATAAATTCTATCTAATAATATTAAATGTCTATATCAACATCATAATTTAAATCTTTAACTTGTGAATTTTTCTCAAATTTATATGTAACTTACTTCTTCAAAAATCTTGCATCACTTATTCTCAGTTCAAAAGAAATCAAGATGGCATGAAGCTCATCCATCTGTAGTTTATTGAGGTCTTTTGTTTCCTCTATGATTGAGACTATTGAATCAAATTTAGATGTTAGATATTTTAATACCTCTTATACTATTGTTGATTCTTCTAAATTTTTTCCTAGACCTCTTATTACATTTAACACTTCATCTACTTTTAAAAGATAATATTCAATTTTTCTTCCTCCTTCATTCTTATACTTTCAAAGTACCTTTGGTGGGTTTGCAATTTTTCCAAATCAATTTTGGTATACCCTTTGTAGATGTCTTGTAAATTTTCCCAAATTTACTTTGATAAATTAAAATGCATGATGTTTAAAAATTATTCCTCTAAAATATCAGTTAGGATGGAATTCATTTCCTTTGAGTTAATTTCACTTGCCTTCTTGTTTGTTGTATCAATTTATGGTGTATGAGGTGGAGTCAATCCATCAACAACTAATTTCCATATTTCATAGTCCAAATACATTATATGAGTCTTAGTTATGATGCTCCAAAATTCATAGTTAGTCCCATTGATGAGAGGGACCTTATTTGTTGAGAAACCTCCTTTTACTTGATGACTAAACATGTCTATGAGTCTAAGATATAATATAAGCTATTACGCCTACTTTGAAAGACCAAGATCTAATACAAATTGTTAGAAGGAAAATTAGATAAAAAGGAGGGGTGAATTAGTGACCTTATAAAAAATTTAAAACTATAAATTACCTTTTACTAACTATAAAATAAATGGAGTGAATAATCAATACATCAATAACCAATAACACAAACATGAAATAATGAGCATAACACAATGTGAGTGAAAAACCTTTGAAGGGAAGAAAAATCACTATGACCTCTGTATTTGGAATAAAGTCATATAAATGGTTTGAAAAGATAAAATTATTTTTATCACCATCTGATATTGGAACCTTAACCCCAAAATTTCAAGTACCCACTTGACCAATGTTTTAGCAAGCATACAGTTGTTAGGAAGCTACAACTCCATTTTTGACTAAGCACTAACTCGGTCAACATTTATTTATGATGATAATATAATTAATTTATTTCTCAATCAATAAATTATGATAATTATTCATTATATTCTCCTTAATCTCAATGTACACTCTTATTCACTTATTCACTCATAAATAGGCCTAAATTGCCTTGTATATATACTAGTCTCATGGTCACACACCACTTGGTCAGCTACACACCTTAAAAATATTAGGTTGGACACACAAAAAAGTCTTATGACATATTTTAAAAATGTTTCAATCATTATTTCAACCCATTTTATTCTTCCATAATTTAATTAGGCCTTACTTCTCCTTTAGGTCTTATGGAGACCTAATTGCCTTAGTTGTGCCCTCTTAATGCTAAAACTTGATCTTATTTGGCCCAAACGACACTTATATAATTATATATTATACCATTTTACATTATTTATCATACCTTCATCCTACATTCATACCATGAAATATCCTTTAATACACGCTACCCTATTAGACTTGTGTAACCCAAAAGTCTATCTTATAATAGTGAAGCTTAAACACCCTTAAGATACTTAACCATAAATAATGAAAAATAAATACATATTTCCCATGATCTAAAGGTAATAATATAATTATTTTAACATCTTCACTTAGGAAATAAGGTCTCAAAACTTCTCTGCAAATCATTTTCTTAGAAATTTTAAATCACCTCAAAAACTAGTCATGAAGAAATATACCTCCAATGACTGAATAGAAACTTGTCATTACTCCATGTGTATAAATACAATTATATTATATAAAGAAACTATCCTTATATATAAATTTAATATGGCATAATGGAAAATATTTGTCTTCTAGATCATTTTCTGGACCTTATGTCTCACAGTCCAATCTGAAGCAGACAAGCCATTTTGTGAACAATAGTTTCACCATATACACTAACCTTGAAATATTATTAAAAGAATGATCATGACTTAAAATTAATAAAAAAAATCTTCATGTACATATATTTCATAAAACTATCATGCACAGACCCTCAAACTATTTATTCATCTCTATGTGGGTTTTACATAATCTACAACATTAGGTTTGTCTATGGCTGGCTTACTTGTATGAAGAATTTAAATAAATTCAAATATACACCTATCCAAATAATATCATGGACAATAAAATTAGTATCTATATTATTCTTTCACCCATTTACTCTTCTTGACCAATTCAAATTTCAAAAGCCACAATAAATTCTTGAAAAATAAGCTTGTACCTATACCTTTTCTATCTCATCTAACTAGCCAGAACCACCTGGAGTTACCTAGGAGAGTTAAATTCATACTATAATATGTTCTCTATGTATTTAAATCCACCTTAAGATTATTTAAAAAGAACTATCATATTGGGTACATATTATGCTTATAGGTAGGTTTAACACATCTTTTGGTGTTAACGATTGTTCATAAAGGACAACCACTTAAATAAAAAACTAATACCTAGAGATCTTAGTTATAATCCTTCCCCATCTCTTTTAAATATATCAGACTCCCAAAAAGAGTTTTAATGTGTTTATGAATAACTTCAAGTGCTTCTCAGGTTTTAGTACCTCATTTTGTGAGCTCAAGAAGTCCTAAAATAATTATTCATATACATTTTATTCAATTATTGACCTCGATTGTAGGTGATAATACCTAAAAAAACTTGTCTCAAATATTTTAATGATATCATATTCATACATATATTTTAATTTTATCTTCATACATCACTATCCTAAACAAGGTCTAGGAGTGATCTGGTGGAGACTTAAAACTGAAGGTCCTACCCCTATAGGCTCAGCCTAAAAATCTCATGAATTATTCTATACCTTACTCACATTCTAAAAAAATGTCATGCAACCTTCACATGCATGTGATCATTCATTTCACCATGCACATACCTCTTCTTGTCATGACTATACATCATATGCACTTGACATCAGTGACCTATACCTTACATACTGATATTAATAATGATATCAATCATGTAGACTTAGGACATTACTTTTCTTAAAATTCTCTCTTCTAATTTCTCTAATGATAAGATTATTATATTCATATTATTACATCACACACTACCAATTATCCTTAATCACCTTCACATGAACCTTCAGAAGATGCACATTTGACATCAATGACAATAATCAACAAACCCTTGGTTCACTTTCAGTAATAGGTGTAGCTCTGAAAGATAATAGTAAAGTGATTTAGTTGACCTTAACTAGTCTTTAATTAATGTTTGATTATTTCCTACATATCTAATAATCCAAAATGGAAAAAAATACATATTTATCCCCTTAGGTGTATGTGTGTAATTACATTTAATTAATGAATTCAACTTATATCTAAAATTTTAACACTTGATAAATGGAAAACCTTACTTCACATAGGTGTTTTCGACTAGGTTAGGGACTAATCATTGTGATTTCTTATAAAATTGAGAATTTAGAGTAATCCCTCTGAATGTGAAAGTGAAAGAATAAGCTTATTTAAATTTTTATTGATAATTCTAGAATATTAAATAGACTTAAACCTATTGTGTATGTATATGGTACTTTTATTTTTAAATTTTATCATATTATTTACATTCAAAATGTATGATATGGCCCATATAGAAGATTTAAATTTAAAAAATAATTATGTATTGGCATAGGGATCAGAGTGCCAAGGTTAGATGCCTCTAAAATTCCATACTATTTTGAGTATGTCAAACTTGTTTGAAAGGTATAAATATTGATCTAATGATCTTGTGACACTTAGCAGATGATAATGAAGAGACTAGGAATGATATATAGAGTTAATGTAGGTGGTTAATAGGTAAGAAATTAGGTAAAATCCCAAAAAATCATGTGTGTAAGAGACAAGTGTGTGTGTGTGTGTGTGTGTGTGTGTGTGTGTGTGTGTCTGTGTGTGTGTGTGTATGTGTGTGTGTGTGTGTGTGTGTGTGTGTGTGTGTGTAGGCACAAGTCATGTAAGGTGAACCTTGAAAAAGAATAATAGTACCAAGTGTCTAATATAAGATTTTAGTATATATAAATTCCTCCATTATATTATAGTATTCAACTACTATATAAATCTAGAATAAAAGGATAAATAGATTCACCTTAATATTGAAACACACCTTGTATTTAAGATAACTCTATATCAGTATATATTGTTCCATGCAAAAATTAATCTCCTTTTGTGAAATGAAAGATGAACTTAAAATGAAGCTTTTGAAACTTAAATAGAAATGAAGGAATGTACATGTAAGTTTGTGAACCTTTTTGACCCATGATTTTGTTCAAAATGACTATTATTGTTGATGCATTAGAAAACTATGCTTCATGTTGAAGGATTTGAAGAATTTTTCTTTCTCCTTAATCATTTAAGATTGAAGGTGATCATGCCATAATGAATAAATTTACTATGTTTAAGCCTTAGGTTGGTGAAATAATCTCCTAAACCCTAATAATTAGTACTATGCCATTGGGTGATGTTGAATATCAACCACACTACTCATTTAAAATATGTTAAACATTAAGATGAGATGAGGACTTATACTAAACTAAACTAGGGTGAATCATATATAAATATTGGAATCCATCGTGAGCTGATTTGAACAAAATATTTCATATTGAGTCCATATTAGGGTTTTAGGGAGGTTTAACACATGTTTTGGTGTTAACGATTATTCATAAAGGACTACCACTTGAATCCAAAACTAATGTATAGATATATTTATAGGACCCTTCCCCATCTCTCCAAGATATCTTAGACACCCATGCATATGTTTCACATGGTTACAAATAACTGAAAGTGCTTCTCGCATTTGTGTACCTCATTTTATGAACATGAGAAGGCCTAATACAATGGTTCATGCTATTTTACTTCAAATATTGACCTCAAACTTGGTCATTATACATAAAATAACTTATCTCACCTCTTTCTCCTCTCTCAGTTGCATAAATTTCTTAAAAATTGATCTTTATACATCACTATGCTAGGCGAGGTCTAGGAGTGATTTGGGTATAGACATAGACTAAAGGTCATACCCCTATAGGATCCCCTTGAAACTATCATTAATTTATCTATACCTTAATCACATGCTCAAACAATTCCATACAACCTTAATATTATTATGTTCAATAATTTAATCATGCACATACCTCTTCATGTCTGCATTTTGTGCACTTGACATCAATGACTTTTACCTCCATGCTAACATTAATAATGATATCAATCATGCAAACATAGGACATTAATTTTATTAAAACTATCTCTTTATATTTCTATCATGACAACACTCTTTCATGCACCTTGACCCATCACAGACTTTTAACTATCGTTAATTACCTTCGACATCAACCTTCATGAGATGCACCTTTGACATCAATGATAACACTCAACAATATCCCCCTTTGTCATTGATGGTAAGAACTTTTATAAACTTATATCAAGAGGATATTTCTCCCCCATTGTGAAATTTAGCACAATTTGACATTAATGATAAAAAGGTACCTTAATCACCCTATCCTTTGCATGACTAACATAATTTTAGATCAAACTCTTGATCACTCACTAAGACACCACATATGTTCTTAACTAACATATACCTTATTAATCAATAATTAATGACTCCCACTTTGTCCTTACAACTTGTGCTCATCATATGAGTTAGTAAAACTAACAAAACATTCTCAACATCTATATAAGAACATTGTTATTAGATTACACTATTATCAAAATTCAAATTTTTCTTTCCTCTCATTTTACATATATGTCTTTCATGACTTCATAAATATTCTTAGCATTCATCACCTATTATTGTATCTAATGAGCCACCTTGATTATCTCACCTTACCCTTAAGTTTTTCAATGGATATTAGAGGTAGGAATTACTCCCATATAATGTCTTAGATACTTAAATTTTTCCTTTAGAAGTGGCTTGGAAAGAATGTCTACAATCTGATCCTTTGTAGAAATATATTCAATTTTAAAATTTAGTTTATTTACCTTGTCTCTTAGGAAATGATACTTGATGGGAATATTCTTATTTATTGAATTCATGATAGGATTCTTTAAGATGCTTATGGAATTTATATTGTCACTATTGATGGGATTAGGACTACCGTACTCCACCTTGTAGTATTTTAAGGTTTGTCTCATGTGTAGGACTTGAGTGCATCACAAATGTATTAAAATGTAATCATCCTCAGTAGTAGAAAATGACACTAATGAATGATTATTTCTTATCCATAACACTAGACATTCCTATAATAATAAGGATCCACTAGTATTTTTCCTATAATCTTGACTTCCTATCCAATCTGCATCAATATAGGATGATAAATAAAACTCCTTGCTCCTTGGATACCACAACCCAAACTCTATATTCCCCTTGAGATACCTAAGTATCCTCTTGACTATTTGTAAATGGTTTTCCTTTTGATCTCTTTAAATTCTTCCTAGAAGACCTACTACTTACATAATATAGGGTCTAGAGGTAATAGTATAAAACAAATTTCCAATAATTGACCTATATGATGTTTGATTGAACTTTGAAAATTTATCCTCCTTGATTAAATTACACTTTGTGATCATCAGTGCATTAACTACCTTGTGATATTCCATCCCAAATTCATTTAATGTCTCTCTTATGTACTTATTTTGTGAAATGAATATTCATTTTTCTGATTGAATGATTTGTAACCCAAGGAAAAATGATCATTCTCATAGCATGGACATTTGAAACTCCTTCACTACATATGATAAGGCCCTAGTCATACTATCACTATTTCCACCAAATATGTTGTCATACAGATAAACAACCACTATCAACTGATGGCAATTTTCTATCTTTATGTATAGATTACTATATGTAATTCCTCTATTGAATCATTGATATAGTATATACATTTCGAATCTAGTGTAACAAACTCTAATAATTTTATTTAGACCGTAAATATCCTTCTAAATATACACACATGATTCTTGTTACCTAATAATGAAAAAAACTTTGGTTTCTTTGTGTACACCTCCTCTTCCAAGTTCCCATTTATAAAAGTTGATTTGACATCCATCTAATACACTTCGAACACTTTGAAGCTTGCATATACTAGAAATAATTTGATATCCTCCAATCTTGCTACTGGAACAAAGGTCTCCTCAAAGTCTACCCATTCTACATGCCCATACCCCTTATATACCAATATATCCTTATTTCTATTTAGTTTTCCATTTATAATTAACTTGTTCCTAAACACTAATTAAGTGCTAATGACATTATTGTCTTTAATCCTAGGAACTAGTTTCCAAGTCTCATTCTTTTCTATTTGGTCTAACTCCCTAATCGTAACACCTATCCAAAAATTGTATTTTCTTTCTTATACAAGTTTATTAAGTTCAATCTTAGATAATAGAGAAAATTTTTCTTGATTTAGGTTATGATAATTTTCATTGTTTGCATATCTACATCCTTGTTATCAATAATTTTTTATTCAAAATGGTTTTTGTGAATTTGTCTTGAGGGGATTTTTTAATCTTGTCTTTCCTTTACTTCCTCTTTTTCCTCATATAACACTATTGATTCATTTTATTTTTTAAATTTCAAATTCTTCAATTCATCCTCTGAGTGAGAGTGTCACTTCTTAGGACAAATGTCATCAATCTTCACATTGGTACTTTCCACTATCTTCAACAACCTTTTATTATAGGATTCATAGGTAAAGCTTACTAATGAGTATCCCAAGAACTATCTCCTTATCTAATGAACCTCAAAAAAATCATTAGATTCATTAGACCAAAACTCTCTTGGTCTATCATATCTTATACATTTAATCTTTACATTATTTTCATTTTCAACTAAAGTCTTGAATGACTTGAACTTATCATGAGCTTCTACATTTTCTTTCAGGAATGTTACACAGGTAATTCTTCTGTAGTAATATATGAATAACATGAAATTGCTATGTCATTGAATTACTTGGATTTTTTTAGGTCCAAATATATCAATTTCTATTAAATACAAAGGCATTATAGTAGAATAATCCCTAGACTTGAACCTCCTTCTATTTTGCTTACCATGTTGACATGCCTTGCAAAGTGTATTTATTTATTTGGTGATTTTAGGCATTTTCTTTATAAACTTCTTAAAGCTGATCTTGACCAGAATATCAAAGTTTAGTTGGCCCAACATTTTGTGCCATACCCGACATTCATCCATCATGATCATAAATAATATCTCCTTATTGATCTCATTCAGGACATATAAATTCTTCTCAGTCCTCTTAGCATTTGCAACTAGCCTTCTCGATTTGGGTCTTCTTATATCACACCCTCTATTATGAAAGTTTAGTGTGTATTCTTGGTTTCACATTTTAATTACACTAATCAGGTTTTGTTTCAAGCCTTTCACATACAATACATTCCTTGTCTTGGTCTTCCCATGGTCCAAACTTAAGATACCCTCGTCAACAATACTGATAGTTGTGTTATCTCTAAATATCACTACCCTTGTAGTATTTTTCATTAGTTAAATGAACTTGCTCTTGTATCATGTCATGCAAATTGAGAAACCACTATCTATATATCACTTCATGTCTTCATCTTGAATGTGAAACATAGTCTAAACTAGCATGGATTCTTCTCCTTTATTCTTATATTCCTCCTTCATTTTATCCATAAGGTCTAACTTCTCAATCCACTTCTTAATGATATGACAATATATCTTTTTGTCTTAACTTATCTTACTCATAAGCCTCATCTTAAAATATCTTAAAAAATGTCTTCTATGATCAAAATTAAAGTATAAAATGTTTTTTCTACTATTGAAATTAACATTAATCTAATTCTCCCCTGAGGAATTGATTCTAACATGATGTCTACAATCCACAACTGTATGTCGATATTGATTACATGAGAAATAGTAACCATTGAAATAATTCACATGCGTTGTCTATCTAATAGGAATTATGTTTTTATGACTATTAATGATGCACCTCTAACTTTGTTGTCTCTTAAAAGACTTATATTATGATTGACTTGTTAATGGTTAATTTGGATCTCTAATTTGATTTTTTTTCATAAGCATTCACTCTGTAAGTACCATCACTTCTTCATAACCCATTTTCCTTTAAGGTTTTACTCTCCTTATTTTTTATTTGGTCTTATTAGATACTTAAACCTATCTTATCATGTGGATACTTCTAACAATTAAATATATCACTAAAAATTTCAATGATATTTTCAAATTTTTGATGTTTCTTTAATTTGAGATCTACTTGATCCAATTTTGCCTTCAAGGAATCCATTTATATTCTAAACTAGGTGCATTCTTTCTTCTTGGTATTAATACATGTAGTTACAATCTCAATCTGAGTTTTAAACTATTTAATGATCTCTTCATGTGCATTGGTGTTGTTAATTTGTCTCTATTCAAACAGATTGATATGATCCTCATAACCTTTAACTAATTATATACATTTTTTATTTTTCCTTCCTTTGAACTTCAACTACTATAGATCACTCACCAATTTTGACTTAAGGCTCACTTTAGCCTCTTCTTCATCTTCCATAAGATTTTTACCTTTTAAACAACCTTCATTATCTATTTCAATAGCCATTAATGTAATTTTATTGTTATCATCATCAAAACTATCATCATCACTATCAGATATACTTCTATCACATATATTATAGGAGCTACTACCTTCTTTGGTATAATTTTTTTTTCTTATTCTTAAATGACCCTTTCTTGCCTTCATACTTCCTAAATTTATTATCATCACCATGATGTTCATCATGCTTTCCATAATTATAATTATTATCCTTGTTAGGGAACTTTGATGCAAAGTGATAAATCATACCATAGTTAAAATGCTAAATGGTAACTTTCCCTTATACTTACCATATCCTTTCCTTAGTTTTCTAATAAACATATATTCTATCCTATAAACAAAAATGTCTATATCAACATCATCCTTTAAAATTTTACCTTGTTAAATTTTATCAACTTTAAACTTAACTTACATGCTTAAAGGTATTCCATAACTTGTTCTTGTTTCATAGAAAGTCAAGATGCCATGAAGCTCATCCATCTGTAAATTGTTGAGATATTTAATCTCCTCCAAGACTGAGAATATTCAATCAAATTTAGATGTCATGGATCTTAATATGTTTTGTACTATTATTTATTCTTGAAAATTTTATCCTATACCTCTAATGACATTTACCACATCATCTAATTTTAATAAATAAGATGAAATGTTTTCATCCTCCTCAATTCTTAGACTTTCAAACTACCTTCGGTGGGTCTATAATTTTTTTAAATAGACTTTAGTATCTCCTTCATATATGGTTTTTGAAATTTCCCAAATTCATATAGCTAAATTATAATACATGATGTTTATAAATTATTCCTCTAAAAGATCACATAGGATGGCATCCATTACCTTAGAGTTATTTTCACTTACCTTCTTGCTTATTGCATCAATTTGTGGTGTATGAGGTGGAGTGAATCCATCAATAACTGATTTCCATATTTCATAGCCTAAATAAATTAGGTATGACATCATTATAATTCTCTAAAATGAATAGTTAATCCAATTGAAGAGAGGGGCCTTATTGGTTGAGAAACCTCCTTTTACTTGATGACTAGACAAGCCTATACTTTTAAGATATCCTTTAAGCATATATTCTTAATTCAAAGGACTAAGCTCTGATACCAGTTATTATAAGCATAATTTATTGAGAGGGAGGGGTGAATTAATGACCTTAAATAATTTTTAAAATTATATATTACCTTTTATTAAACATTAAAGCAATGGAGTGAATAATCAATTCATCAAGAACCAAGAACACAAACATGAAACAATGAGCATATACCAATATGAGTGAATAACCATTTGAAGGGAAGAAAAATAACTATAACCTCTAAAATTTTACTATAGTCCTATAGATTTTTATATAAAATCAAATTATTTTGAGTATAAACTCATATTGGAGCAACAACCTCAAACTTTCAATAACCCACTTGACCAATGTTTTATCAAGAACACACTTGATAGGAAGCTACTACTCACTTTGTGACTAAGCACCAAATTAATGAACTTTGATTTATGATAAAAATAAAATTAATTTATTTTTAAATCAACATATCATGATAACCTATTCATTCTCTTCTCCTTAATCTCAATACTCACTCTTCTTCGCTTACTCACTTACAAATAGGCGTAAACTACCTTGTATATAAACTAGTCTCATGGTAACACACCACTTGTTCAACCACACACCTAAAAAAACATAGGTTGGACATAAAATAGGTTTTATAACATGTTTTTAACATGTTTCAGTCATAATTTTAACCACTTTAGTTATTCCACAATTCAATAAGGCCGTACTCCTCCTTTAAGTCTTATAGAGACTTAATTGTTTTAGGTATGCCCTCTTGATGCTAAAACATGATCTTCTTGGGCCCAAGTTTCATTATTCAACAATAAAAGAATCCATTTATACACTTATACAATAAATTTATTTGACATCTTGTATTTTTTATTAAACCTTCATCTTTCATTCATACCATGAATGCTCCTTTAGGACAAACTGCCCTATAAGGCATGTGTAACTCAAAAGCTTATCTTATAATACTAAAGCTTATATACCATTAAGATATTAAAACATGAAAAATTAAACATAAATAAAAATTATCCATGACCTTAGGGCCATAAAGAAATTATTTTAATACCTTTACTAAGGAATTAAGGGCTCCAGAACATGTCTGCAACTCACTTTCTTGGAACTACCAAATCACTTCAAACACTAGTAATCAAGAATTAGTCCTCTAAAGCCTATGTAGAGACTTTACATGACTCCACATGTATAAATATTATTATATTATATATAAAACACACACACACACACACACACACACACACACACACACACACACACACACACACACACACACACACACACACACACACACACACACACACACACACACACACACACACACACAAATATATGTATGTATATATTTTTATGTATATATATGTATGTATATGTATGTGTATGTATATCCATGTGTGTGTGTGTGTGTGTGTGCGCGTGCGAGTGTGTGTGTGTGTGTGTGTGTGTGTGTGTGTGTGTGTGTGTGTGTGTGTGTGTGTGTGTGTGTGTGTGTGTGTGTGTGTGTGTGTGTGTGTGTGTGTGTGTGTGTGTGTGTGTGTGTGTGTGTGTGTGTGTGTGTGTGTGTGTGTGTGTGTGTGTGTGTGTGTGTGTGTGTGTGTAATTAATATGGTCTAATGGGAAATATTAGTCTTCTAGATAAATTTCTTGAACTTATGTCTCACAGTCAAATATGAACTAGATAGGCCATTTTGTGATCAACATTTTCATCACATACATTGAAATCAAAAGATTATTAAAATAATTATCATGAAATATAAATCATAAATAAATTATTCATGAATTTTTATTTCATTTAGTTATCATGCACATACCCTCAAACTATCTCTTCATCTCTGCATGGGTTTTATATTATCTACACAATTAGGTTTATTTGCAACTAGATTACTTGTATGACAAATTTGAAGGACTTAAAATATTAAGAATATATAGATAAAATCATGGACATGTAAAATAAGTCTCTATATTATTATTTAATCTATTTTCTCTTCTTTACTAATTCAAATTTTGAGAGCTATGACAAATTCTTGACCAATAAGCCTATACTTGTATGTTTTCTTTCTCGACTAACTAACCACTGCAACTTGGAGGTACCTAGGAGAGTTGACTACATAACTTAGTATATTATCTAGTTATTTGAATTAATATTAAGGTATTTTAACAAAAATATCATATTGGGTCCTTATTAGGGCTTTAGGGAGCTTTATCACATGTTTTGTTGTTAACGATTGCTCATAAAGGATAACCACTTGAATACAAAACTAATACCTAGAGATCTTGCTTATGACACTTTCCCATATCTAATAAATATATTATACTCCTAGCAAGATTTTTCATGTCTTTATGAATAATTGAAAGTGCTTCTCAAGTTTGAGTACCTCATTTTATGAGCTCAAGAAACACTAAAATAATGATTCATACACTTTTCCTTCAAATATTGACCTCAAATATATGTTATCATACCTAAAAAAAATTATATCACGTCTGTTCATGATATTATATTCACACTTACCTTGGAATTTGATCTTTATACCTCACTATGCCTAGTAGGGTCTAGGAGTGATCTAAGTGTAGACCTAGACTAAAGGTCCTACCCCTATAACCTCATATTCAATATCTCGTAAATGATTATATAACTTAATAACATGCTTAAAAAATGGCATAAAACCTTCACATGCACATGATCATTTATTTCACCATGCACATACCTATTCATGTCATTACTATGCATCCTATGCACTTGACATAGCACATCACACATAACTAACTATCCTTAATAACCTTTCACATGAGCCTTCATAGGATGCACCTTTGACATCAATGTCAATACTCAACAAATCCTAAGTTCTCTTTCAATAATAGGTTTAGCTCTAAAAAAGAGGAATAAAGTGATTGAGTTAAACTCAAATATTCTCTAATTAATGGTTGATTATTTCCTACCTATCCAATAATCCAAAAGGGAAAAAACCACATATTTCTCCCCTTTAGTGTATGTTTGTACTTACATTTATTTAATAAATTCAATTTATATTCATGATTTTGAAACTTGATAAATGGAAAATATTACTTCACATATATCTTTCAAACTAGGATATGACTTAATCTTTGTGATTTTTTTAAAAATCGTGAATTTTGAGTAATCCCTTTTAATGTGAATGTGAAAGAATAAGCTTGTTTAATGTTTTATTGATAATGCTAGAATATTAAATACCCTTAAACATATTATGTATTTATATGGGACTATTTTTGTATTTTCTCATGTTATTGACATTAAAAATTTATGGGATGACCGATAAATAAAATACCATCAAATTATTTATTGGTATAAGGATCAAAGCATTAAGGTTAGATGCCTCTAAAATACCATCAGATTTTTAGTATGTCAAAGTTGTCTGAAAGGTAGAAACATCATTCTAATGATATAGTGAGACTTAGTGGATGATAATGAATATCCTAGGAATGATCTCTAAAGTTAATGTAGCTGTCTAATAGGTAATAATTTAGGTAAAACCCATATAAATCATGTGCCTAAGAGAAAACAGTATACAATATCTATATATGTCTACACGAGTCGTTTAAGGTCAATTTTGGTCATGAATAACAATACCAAGTGTCTACTATAAGATTTTAGTATATATAAATACCTTAATTATATTATACTATTCAAATAAAATATAAATTTATAATAAAAGGATAAGTAGATTCACCTTAGTGTCTAAACACACCTTGTATTTAAGAGAATTGTATATAAGTGTATATTTTTACATTCAACAATCAATCTCCATTCATGAAATGAAAGATGAATTAAAAATGAAAATTTTTAAACTTAAATATAAAGGAAAGAATGTACATGTAAGTTCTTGAATATTGTCAACCCATGATTTCATTTAAAATGACTATTTTTGTTGATTCATTTGAAAATTATACTTCCTGTCAAAGGATTTGAATAAATGGGATTTCTCCTAAATCATTTAAGATTGGAGGTTATCATGACATAATAAATAAATGTACTAAGTCTAGGCCTTGGGTTGGTGAAATAATTTCCTAATCCCTAAGAATTAGTACTAGGCCATTTGGTGATCTTGAATATCAAGAGAAATACTCACTAAAATTATGATAAACAAGGGCATATACTAAACTCAAGTATGGTGAATCAAAAAATACAAATGGATATATAGATCCAATATGTAGCCCCTGGTAACAAAATTGTGACATCAATTCATGGTATTAAAAATATGAACTATAAATTATTTATTCATTAATAATGATCATGCCCCATAATCTAATCCAATCTATTCTAAAATTAAAATATATAATATTGGATTCATACATATTTATCTTTCTCCAAATTTTGTATAACTAGTCCCAATATAGTAGAGTATGTTTTACATGTATATCCCACATTTACCGTAATTTTAAAAATATAAAAAATTAACTTATGTTGTTATAGAATTCATACATATGAATTTTATATGTCCCAAAACTAGTCTCAATTTATAAACATTTATCCTATCATTAAAAAAAGTAATAATTATACCATTTTGGACTTTCTAAAACTGTTAATTTTTCCCAAATTTTAAATTTACAATAGATGGACATTCAAATGTGTATGACAAGCACATTAATATGATATCATTTTTCAATATATATAGTGTATACATTTTAAAATAAATGTGTTAACTCCAACATGTTATAAAAAAATACATAATCATTTCGAATCATGTTCAATCATGCAGAAACATGTCATCATAGCTTGAATATATCATCAAAGCATGAACAAAACATGTAGTGTAATGCATATAAATTAAGCATGAAGTGATAAGCATCACCATTAGAGGCATTGAATAAAAAATTATGTAAGAATATTCAAGATATAATTAATGGTGCATAAAAAAGGCAGGTGTAAGATATGATTCAGGGCACTATAAAATCATAAATCTCAAAAATTATTAGGATGATGTAATTTTCATTCATAGATGTGTATGTACAATCATGAATGTAATGTTAAATGCTCTTTTTCCTATTATCATCATTGACATGAATACATGAATGATGTATTTTACTTTCTAATTTGTAGATAAATAAATAATTACACACTAATGATAATACATTACCTCTCTAAATTTTTTTTAGATAATAAAAATTAGGGTTTTCTCTTAAAAGGACTATTTATTATATATAGGTATTGAATTTGAATTTTAAGCTTAATGGTGTGTGAGAAGGACAACATAAATAGAATAATTATCATGAAAGAGACTATCAAAAATGTATAAATTGAAAATTATTCCACAAGTTATATTGGGACATGTACGCATTACATGGTTAGGGGTACATTGATTAATTTTTTCTAATGTGGCCTTCTATCGAAGAGTCATAACCAAAACATAAAGACTTACAATGAGATTGGGGATCCCTGAGGTATATTTGAATAGGTGAAACAAAAATATAAATGACATGAAACTAAAAAATAAGATATTGAAGCGTATGATGTATTATAGGTCATATCAATAAGTTGTTTATTTTTTAACAATAGTTTAAAAAAGCAAAGTTGTATAAAAGGCATTTTCTTGATGAGCTTGTGTCAAGTTTAAGTGTGTAAATTTTCCTTTTCCTATTGATGTAATTAATTGAAATCACTTGAGTAAATTAAAATTTTAATTGAGTGCACACACACACACATTGTCTTTTGATGTAATTCTTTGTAGCATGAGATGCCTTGATACGAGACATGCAATGATGCAAAAATTAGTTATTTCCCATATTTTAAAAATTAAAAAATTTAAATTATATAAATGAAATTTGAATAGAGATAATGAAAAAAATTATACACCTGATAGAATATGCAATCTGATTTGTTTTTTTCTTGTGAGTGGCGACATGGGACTTTCAATGTTATTCATTTATATACCATGAAGAACAAACAATTTAAAATTTGCTAATATACTGATCTCTATTCCATTAGGTGTCCCCATACAATAACCATACTAACACATGGAGTTTAAAACTTATGAAAATTTTGAAAATAATAATTTTTCAATGAGTGAAGCATTGTAACTAGACAATAGTATGCTTTCAATTCTGAATAAAATTATAAGATATAATAGAGTGATATACTTTATGCTTTCACTTGTGAGCAATATCGTAAAAATATAAAAGAGTTATATACCATCGAGTGTCACTAGACTCTAATGGGAGATGAAAGAAAAAGAAAGGGAATAACACAATGGGTTCACAAAAAAGGCAACCATAGATTTTGAGAGTCACTATACAAATAACATGTCCCACTTACCACTATACAAATAACACCACTATAGATAGATCTAGATTCGATATTGTAGCTTCCCAACATTAAAATTTAGTAAAAAAAGACATGGCTGAGTACCATGCCCACTATATTTTTCATAAATTTAAATTAAAATGCTATTTAATTTTTAACCATTTTACAATTATCTAATACTGGAAACCTTTTTAAACATCAATATATTCTAAATTTTATTGAAATATTTTGCTTATTAATAATTTAAATAATGAAAATGTTGAGTGTCTCATGATATAAAAAGTGGAGTACATGAACTTATTACCTAGAACCATAATTTTTAAATTTACTTTTGACAAATAACATGAAATCATAGTATTTATAAATTTGTATATGTTGTATTAAATATACATTTCCTAGTAATTAATCATTGGTATTTGTTGATGCTTAGAATTGTGCTGTTTCCAACACCAACAATGGGAAGTTTCAGGAATGTGGGACTTGCGACCTGAAATGACCTCCAAATTTTTAAATAAGTTAGCTCTTCTTTATCTCAAAAGTATTGTGAGAAAACGGATAGGAATTAAATAGAAACACCAATGCAAAGAAACAAAATTTAACTATGGAGATGGACTTGAGTTTAATTCATCATTTAATACTAAGCATAGTGAAGTTATATTTAGGATTCAATTACATTAAAGAGCAAACAATGCATGATCAATGTAAAACATGAAAACAATAGAATCAAAGGCTCAAAAATTAGACTATTTTTGTAGTAACACAGAAAATATCAACAAAGGCATAGAACTCAGTCTTCTTATTAATTTTCTAGTCACATAAAAGACACAAACACATGCATAGTTATGTAAACTTTCTAAATCAAGAAAATAGAACGAAGGCAAATGATATTACTAGCCACAACAAGAAATTCTAAAACTTCTTGATAACAAGTTCTTGTAAAAAATTCTCTCTCTCTTCTAATGATTATATCTTATACTCCTCCCCTCATCTGCACCTATTTTAAGCATCAGACTAGCTCAATATTGCCCGCATGTTCCCTTCCCAATGGTATAATTGAACTCTACCCTAACTGGAAGTGTTTAATAGAAGATATTTTTTTGGATCTAAAATGTTTAGTCTCCCTGCAAGTTCATTAGTTGAATTAGATACATGTGACACTTCCCACTGTGAAAGATGCAATCCCAACAGTCTAACTGAACTCTAACTTAACTAGAAGTGTCTAACAAAAGTTGTATTTTGAATCTGAAATGTTTAGCTTCCCTACAAGTTCATTGGATAAAATAGATACATGTGAATTTTCCATTGTGAAACAGGTGAGGACACTTGGCACTTTCCACTAATTTTTAGAAATAAAACCCATGAGACAGATGGTAGCATCCACTTGCCTCACTTGAAAAACATCCCATTATTTAGGAGACACTAAAAAATGACACTTGGTAGCTTTCACGACACTTAAAAGAAACACACGATACTTTCCACATAACCTATACTCTTTACTGTGTCTTCATATCAGGAGTGCTCCATCTTTGACATCTGTCATAGTCTTCTACTTCAAAACTTTATAAAATTACAAAAAATGGGACCCACAACACTTCTTTCCTAAGAATATTCAAAATGGGAATGGGGATAGGTGGCACTTTCCACTGAGTTTAACAAGTGACACGTGGCTGCTTCTGCTTGTCTATAGAATCTTTAGATATTTTTTTTAAAATCCTGTGGAAGGTGACACATGGTGGTCTCTGCTGAGCTTTAGCTACATTATAGAAACATTTGGGACTCATTTTAGATTCACACAGATGATGACACTTGGAAACTTTTGCTTATTTTAGAATCAAAACCCAGGGCCCACCAAAATCTTTACTCACCAATGAAACAAAATGAAGAAATTGCTGATGTTGACACTTGGTAGCTTTTGCTAAGCTTTAGCTAGGGACATCTAGTGGCTTCCACTGAGCTTTAGCTAGGGACATGTGGCAACTTCCACTAATTTTTAGAAAAACATATTTGACCTCCAACAGTTACCACTTGGTGCCCTCCATGCACACTGAGAAAAGCTTATTAAAACTTGGCTTTTGAAACTCCTAAGAAACTCAAAACATGAATGCCTGACACTTGTCACACTCCATTGAGTTATAATAAAGAGCACGTGGCACATTCTGCTACTTTTAGAAACAAAGTATAATGTGTCCCAAAAGATGACACTTGGCATGTTTCGCATGACTTTGATACTTAGATAAAATTTAGGCAACAATGAAAACTCGTGGTCGCGCTCTGTGTCAAAACTTCACTACCTCTAAACTCAAATGCAAAGGGACAAAACATGGAACACACAACTAAAACTCAAAATAAAAATTATAAGAGTATTTTTTACTCTACAGTTCATGGTGACCCCAAGGACTTTTGAGCCTGATCAAAAAAGAATCCAAAGAATGTATAGAAAATGTGACAAAAATCACAACTTTAGTAAGACCATCTAATAAATAGACCATTCAGCATTAGATATTATATACTTATTTTTCAATTCTTTGAAGGCTAAATTAAGGTTGATGATGTATTTATGCAAACAACTCTACAAAATATGAACTATAGCCTTCAATTGGAATTCAATCAGGGACATGGGGATCAAGACAGCTTCCACTTCTAGCACTAATGAATCATCTGTTAAACCCTGGAAAATTGCTTGATCATTTTGTCTTGCTAACAACAAATGTTTAATCTCATCAACCATTAACACAATGTTTCTATTGAGAAAAGTGGAGGGAAAACCCAATTTCAATAGATCTTCAATATGCTACTTCATGTCTTTTATTCCTTCTTTTACCACATCTAGCAGCTCTTTGTAATTAATTATTGTAGAGTTACAACTAAGAACTTCATTCACCCTTTTTGTAGTAATCATTATGTCACTAATCCATGCTATTGATAATGTTCCATTAGTTGTGTCATATAGCTTTTGTAGTAGCATTTGAGAATCAAACACTCTCAAAGAGACAGTGAACGTAGTGGCCTGAACTGAAGTCTCCACCTTTTCACACAATTTCTATGCATTTAACAGGAAAGTTAAAGAGGGTCTGAGCTAAGTGATATCCTCAGATATACTTTTCCATACTGATACATAAAGATCCTTGACCAGGTTTAGAACTACTACATTATTTGGCCTATTAGCCAATTCAAGTGTCAATTGTTTAGTTATTTGTTGATCAGCTTGATGTTGGGCCTATATGGCGGTGGTATTATTTTTCTCATTCAGCAACTTCTGTTGGAACTGAGTGACCTTTTGTAGGCTTTCATGACATTCTTTCTATAGTATTGCCTTTTCCTACCTTAGGACTATCACTGTAGCCTTCTTTTGAGATAAATCTTCTTTCAAAGAAGTATTTAGGGCCTAAGTAACATGGTGAATCTAATAAGAAATAGTATCTTTCAACTATTTGTTGAGACTCTCTATTTCATCATTCTTTGATATGATCTCTATCGCTAGATTGCTACTATTTTCCTTCTCTTGAGCTAGATCAACCTCCATCTTTTATAGCTTCTTTGATACTTTCAAATAATTAGTAGCAATAGGAGAAGTGGTTTCATTAAGTATCTCAACTTTGTCTTATGCTCTGAAAATTGACATATCCATAGCCACTGCACTCATTATATAATCCTAAGGTTGCATCTGCTTATTTGGCTTGACTACATTTGGTGACAAATGAGTCACAATTAGCTGTTGTTGGATTGGGTCAAATAATGACCTCATATGTGGTGTAGCCAGAGCTCTATTATATTTCATCCTCGTTTTCTCCATCCAGGGTTCCCTAGCCTTCTTAGTAGTGTCTGCTTGAGTTTTAAAGGTAGAGGGAGAGGAAATATGCCAACCCACAAAAGGATAACCCTTTAGCAAGCCATAGAGAATATACAAATGTTGGATATGGGGAATTTGAGGAGGTATTATCTTTGGGAAAGAGGGGGAAAAGTGAGGCAATGATGTGGCCTGAGATGAGATGGCTTGAGTAGTTATAGGTGGGGTAAATCAAGAAATTGACACAGTAGAGGTGGAAGGGGATATTATTTGGCTAGTTGGGATTGCCACTCCTATAGAAGAAGAAAGAGACTAAGAAGAAGAATGAGAAATAACAAGTACCTGAGGAGTAACAAATGAACTCAATAGCTGATGCTATGAGGGTTCTACCTCCTCTGAATCAGGCTAAAATTTCAGGTTCCTATGTCTCCTTGGCCTTTCTACTTCTTGTTGTGCTTCTTTCTCTTCAACATTTACCACTCTTGTTAGTGGTGATTGTACAAAATTGGGAACCCCAAAGGCTGACACCGATGGAGAATCTCTAGCTAGTGAGGATATGGCACTCTTTTGTTTTTCTATGGCACTGAGAGATTAGGGCCAAATAGTTGCAACTGTAGATGAGGTTTGTCCTGGGGTCTGTACTGTATGAGTGATTTCTACTTCCCTCTCTGACTATCCACCCCATGTCTATAGTTTGCTTGTATCGAGGCTAGAGATAGGAGATGGATGCCATCCATCCTAGATTTCCTCTCACTTGTCATCTGAGTTTACATTACCAAAAGAGTGACTTGTCTCACAAATTTCCTACCAATACTTTCAATAGGCTTATATTTTCTCAAGTTTCTAGTCTTTGTTCTTCAATGGCCCTCTTAAACCAGAAGTCATTCTAATTTTAGGGTCAAAATCCTTTTGCTTAACATAAATGGTCTCCCATGGCCTAGCCTTCTGCAAGGGCAAATCTGTCAATTCTACATATAAATCAGGAATATCTTCCTAAGGGTTTCTTCTATTTTCCTAAAAGGGATGGCCCTCATGCACAATTATAGCGGTGACCTTGTTATTCTTAACCCATAAGGTTATGAAAATGCTTGGGTCATATCCCCATTTATCTTCAATTAGAAAGAAACCTAGGAAGGCTATCTTTCTCAGTGACATGTGCTCGACATCTCTGGCCTCTAGGGCCATGTTTTTCATTACCCATGGAATATCATAGATTTTAATTTTCTTTTTCCCAATTCCATAGTCATTATCAACCATAGACACTTGCTGGGTGACCTCTAAGAATGCTAACCTAGGATTCAAAATATTAGGTAGTAATAACGGTTCTCCATTAAAACCATGGATCCTAATGATATTATGATGGGATCCAAAAAAGTAATCACAAGGAATAGTGCAATTTGTTATGAGGCCTCTGACACTTGGAGTAAATCTATTTTCAACAGGCTTTGGGATTAGTTGAAAAAAGGCAAGGGCAACAAAAATTTTCCAAAATTCATAGGAGCCAGATGTTTTGGATAAGATATGTGTCCATGCAGACACATGAATGGTCCTATTATGATCAAAACTTGGGTCATACATATTTAGATGCATGTGTTACGAAAAGATGCCAGATTTTTGATACAACATGAGGTAAAAATGATAGGAAGAATACCTAAAAACCCATTTAGATTTGAAATGGGTGAGTTGATCAACCATTGAATAGACAATTTTCTCAGATAAATCTAGCTGATACTCTAAAGACTTGTCTACAATTTTTAATTTGAAGAGAATGTCCACTTGCCAATCATGGACAGTTATGTCATCTTTCATTCTAAAAATGAATGCCATCATGGAATGTGCCTCTTGACTAGCCTGTGCAAATTGTGCTCTTCCTATTGGTACTATTGGCATAGTGGTATCATCATCCCCTAATTACAACTCTAATTTTAGAAAACTCATTTGATTATTAACATTTGCCCACATTTTTTAAATTTTTCTAATGGTGGGAAATGTGGCTGTTTTGTCATGATATAGGGCCAACATGTCCCTAATGGCCTTCGATGTAATTTTCACCATGAACTGACCCTATTGTATAGTGTTTGAGGGTGCATGAAACAATTCAGTGCATATTTCAACTAAGTCAGGGCATGGATGTACATCTAGGACAATGAATTGTGCCAATTGGGAAGTCCATATCCGCATTATGAATGTTTCATATTATCTAGCATTGGCCCTCTGGATACATATTTGGTGTGTGCCTTCTTACAAAGCTTTTCCATACATTTGAAGGGTTGGGTCCATGATTCATCTGCAAAATCTTTCACCTTTGCTGGGTCATTCGTATAACCAACTTTTGGGAGTCTAGTCCTTGGATAGGTCTTTAAAGGTTGTGTAGGGGCTGAAGCATATGATTTACTAGTGAGAAGCTTATCAATGGATTCATAAATCCCAGACTCCTATGTTTAAGACTATGCCTCCTCCATATCTATATCTATACTTGGAAATAGTGAACTTATGTAACGAGTATGGAAGCTTTAC
The DNA here is from genome assembly GCA_037957365.1 of Torreya grandis. Lineage (NCBI taxonomy): Eukaryota > Viridiplantae > Streptophyta > Pinopsida > Cupressales > Taxaceae > Torreya > Torreya grandis. The sequence continues at coordinate 1,408,225 of JARHVA010002710.1, read as the reverse complement.
AATAGGGAAGGCACTTCTACTAAGTAGGTTTGCTTATGAGGTGAAATTATAGGTAACAGTGATTTTTCTAGCAGACATTAGAATGCTTGAGATACTATTAAGCCTTAACTCTTGTTATTGGTGTATTTAATGACACATCAAGTCTTTAAAATGGCATTAAAATTGGATAAACGTTAGTAAATCTTATTAAATCTTCGTAACACAGCGTGTCAAACATGTCATAAGAGTGGCTACGAAAGATACCTTAGGGGATTTTGGGATTTGAGAGAGATTTATGAATGTGAGAGTTTCAAAAAAATTTAAAAGACTCTGAGTTTTGTCCACATGTTCATAGAACACTTATATAAAAGAAAGAGCGGGAAAGAAAAAAATGAGAAAACAAAGCAACAAGGGAAACTATCTAACTATAATACATAAGAGATATAGCTTACCTAAAATGTTTCAGGTAGATCCCATTCATAGGTATCTCTTCAGGTTTGCCCTACATTGCTTTGAGCTCAAATGAATTTATCTTTTTACATGCACTAATTTTATAGGGGCCAGTCCATAATGCTTCAAATTTAGTGTGCTGACATGGTTTGGCAGCTCTCGCATCCCATTTAAAAATAACTGATCCTTCTTTTAAATGGGGGTTTGAAGTCTTCTTATCGAAGTAGTCTTTATTTATTTTTTGATGCTTCATTAATGAATCATGTGTTGCATCCCTCTTTTCTTGAACTTCCAAGAGTTTAGTAAGTCTGACCTGCATGGGGGCATTTTCCTCAATTTCAATCTGTTTTAATAACTAGAGAGCAGGAATCTCTAAGCTTAAGGGCATTACAACAGGGTTACCATAGACCAATTCATATGGGGACATCTTTGTCACTTGTTTAGGCATAATTCTATCAGCCCACAATGCTATATTAAGCACTTTATGCCATTATTTGTGATGATCAGCCACTATTCTCTTAATAAGTCTAATCAGGGTCTTGTTGGTTGATTCTACCAAACCCTTACCCTGAGGGTAATAATTTGAGAAAGTTTTTAGATATATTCTATTATTTAGTGCAAATTCAGATACTTTTTCCCCTAAAAACACCTTAGCATTATCTAAAATTATTGTATGAGGAGGCCTAAAGTAAGTAGTGATATTCCCCAGAAAGTTTAAGATCACATTTTCTATTGCTTTTTTGAGTGGCAGTGCCTCACTCCATCTTGTAAAATAATCTATGGTAGTTAGAGTCCATTTGTGTCCCATACTCGACACTAGATTTATCATTCCAATGAAGTCAATACCACATTGAGAAAAGGGTTCATCACCAATTATAGGACTAAGGGGCATTACTGCATTCCTCCTCATCCCCAAATAATACTGACAAGATCGGCACTTTTTGACCAATTGATAATAGTATGTAAAAAAAGTGGGCCATAAATAACCTACCTAAGTTATCTTTATAGCTATGGTTCTTGTAGAAAAATGTCCACTTGAGACTCCATGGTGCATTTCATGTAGTATTTTCTTAGCTTCATCTTTCTCTATGCATCTTAAAAGTATGCCATTAGTATTTCTTCTGAAAAGAAATTGGTCAATTAAAAAAAATGGACCCCTTGCTACCTATAGTATGTCCTTTTGTCTTGAGAGAGCTCTTTTGGGAAAATCCCATGTTTTATAAAATGGATCCTGTTTGTGACCTAGGAGTTCTGATCAATTTCTTGTATCCTCAATACACTTTCCTTTTTTGTTTCTTCAGTTATTATCTTTTCCATATCTTGAGTCATGTATTAGCATAACCCCCTACCTCTGACCAGCTTAGTGGATCTGACTTCTACATCATACTCAATGATCTTTGTTATCTAGTTTAATCTTTTTCATTAATTTCACCTTCCATAATGTATTCTCTGAGACTAGAATGAGCCATAAGTATCAGAATCTTACTTCTTGATACCATATGCCTAAATTTCTTGAGGGATTTTACCATAGCATATGTCTATTTCTCCACAAAGTTGTATCTAGCTTCATACTCCCAAAGAGTCCTCAAAAAAAAAGGCTATTTGGTGTTCTCCCTCTTGTTGATCATCTTTCTGTGTTAGGACAGCAGCAATACTGAACTCTCCTCAATAAACATACATTATAAAAGACTTAGAAAAGTCTAGGTTACTAAGTACTGGGGCTGTTGAAATTGCTTTCATGACCTCCTCAAAATCTTGTCTTATTTATGTAGTCCACTTGAAAACCAGGCCTTTCTTCAACAAGAGTGTCACTGGTCTCATTAGGCCTGCAAAGTTTGATATGAACTAACTAACAAAATTAATCTTTCCCAGAAAGGACTGAACCTCCTTATTTATTGATAGGGACATGGTCATTATATCTATGACTCTTTCTAAATCCATAGAGACTCCTTATTTGGATACTATATGTCCCAATAATTTACCTTGAGGTACTACAAACATACACTTCTTGGGATTCAGGTTTATTCCAAACTATTGACACTTCTTAAAAATAGATTCTAAATGATCAAAATGATCAACAGTATTCTTGGAAAAAATAGTAAGATCATCAAGATAAATTAGAATGATTTTATTTATGAGTTCTCCAAATGCTACATCCATTGCTCTTTGAAAAGTGGCTCCAGCATTTGATAGGCCAAATGGCATCTTGTTATATGGAAATGTTCCCCATTTGGTAGTAAAATTAGTCTTATGTTGGTCTTCATCAGCCAAAAAAATTTGATTGTATCCAGAGAAACCATCTAGCAAGAAAAATCTCTTTTATCCATTCATAATCTGTAAAATTTGTTCCACAGAGGGAAAGGGATAGTGATCTTTCAGAGATGCTCTATTTAGGTCTCTAAAATCCACACAGAGCCTTATGTCACCATTATTTTTTATATCCGGTACTAGATTGGATACCTTGGTTGAGTGTTTGATTGGAAAAGTTATTTTAGAATCTAAGAGTTTCTACAACTCATCCACCATTAGAGGTTCAATCCTTGGATTCAATGGCCTCTACTTCTATCTGACTGGCTTATATCCTTTTATCAGTTTTATTGTGTGTTGATTGATGTCTCTTTTATATCCATGAAAGTCTTCATAGGTCCAGACTATTACTCTATCATACCATTGACACAAGTCAATTAGTTTTTTCCTTTCCTCTTGTGTTGCGAAATTTCCAATCTTTAGTTTTCTCCCTTCACTCACTTGTATCTTAAAATAATTTGCTTTATTTGCTTGAAGCATTTTATTTTCTAGGCTTACATCTTCTAGATTAAATAGGTTTTCTATAGTAACCAAGCCTTTGGGAAGCTTATTGGTCTTTAATTGAATAATTTGGTCTCCATATGCTTCTTCAATTTTGGGTTATAATTGATCAGCAAATTCCCCTGACTGTTTTAAAAATGAGAGTCCCTGAGAATCATTTTCAAAGACTTTCCAATTTTCAACATTATCTGGGATAGTTGGCCTGAATATAAAATTGACTAACTCATTGTTGACTAATAGATCAGTTACTGGGTCAAACCATGAGCTAATATGTGCGATCCTATCTACTTCAGTATTTTGGGTTCTAAGAACTACTTCAATATTGAAAGCTTCGAAATCTTCTATTAAGTCCCAAATTTTGTGTCTATAGGATCTCATCCTTACATTTTTGGCTATTGTCTTTTCTCTGATTTGTTTCACCACTAGTTCTAAATTTCCTTTTACTATAATATTCTTCACTCCCTTTTTCTTGGCTAACATGAGCCCATGTACTAAGAAATCATATTCAACATCATTATTAGTACAGGAAAATTGGAAACGGACAACTCTTAAAATTTTCTCACCATTTGGAGCAACAAGACAAATTCCTACTCTAGCACCATTTTGACTTCTAGCCCCATCAAAATTTAATGTCTAAATTTTTGAGTCTTTTTCAGATTCTTGAGTCTTTGGCGTTTCTTCCCTTAAAACATTTAGGATTTCATGGTCTTCATCAAATATGACATAAGTGCCTATTATTGTAGGTTTTTATTTTATCCTATTCTTTAATTAGGAAAATTATATATTTGTGCATACATGGAGTTTCCATACATTCATGGGATAGGCTAGCTTATGTGGAGATGTGTGTCATAGATGTGTCATAGGTGTCATAAGTAACTCCTTTGATCAGCTATTTTGGGTATGGGTGTTACTTCTCTATTCTTAGCACCCTGTCACCACCTTTCATAGAGGAGTTACAGTCTATTCTTGGGGTGCTTTGACCACCTTTTATGGAGGACTTACTTACGTGCTCTCCTATATGTATTATTCACTTTGGCCATCTTACGTTAATGGAATATTGGCTTTTCTCCAAATTGTCTATGTAATTGTCTCTTGTTTGATTTCATTTACATTAGCATTTTGTGGTATTCACTTGCTTCATCCCATGCAACCATGACTCGTGCATCCTCATTATTCTGACCTTGGTGAATCCTCCAACATGTTATTAGATCAAGACCAGTAATTGGTTGTCTATTATTCTATTGCTTTCACTGAAATCTAGAGCTTTGATTAAGGTATTTTTTTTGTAAAATTTAAAAATTTCTGGGAGATATTGCTAGTTCTCTGTGCTATTGTTCCTTCCATGGCTTCTTTGGTCTCTTCATATACATGTAGGCATGTGATCATGATGTTCTTAGCATGGTGTTGAAAGTCTCATGGTGTTCAAGATCTGCATAAGAGTTTGTCTCAGACCCGAGTGTAGGAGTGTGGAGTTACAGCTGTGGCATTCCAAAATAAGTGAGAAATCTGAGCACATAAAGGCTGAGTTTGTGCAGGAAGAAGGAAAGAACATGGTTGGGTTCATAGCTAAGTCACTTGATTGTGATAAAATGCCAATTTTGGAGCTTTCAAAGAAGGTGTGATGGTAAAATGTAGTCCTATGTCCACTTTGGCGCACTTTCCTTGGAACTTTTCAATCCATCTTTGTGCCCTTTTCTTCTTCTCCACGTAGGTCATTTGCTGTGGTATGATTTCAAGACAAAGTCATTAAATTCAAGCCTTCTTTAGACCTATAATCTTCTTTGAATTTAGTGTCTTTGCTATCTTTTTTGCCCAACAAATGAAAATCTGCTCTTTCCTCAAACTTTGGCACCCATTTCCTTGTTTGGCATCCCATGTGGGCCCTTAAATACTTGGAAATCCATTAAATTCTATCTTTTAATTTAAATTTTTGAGTTAAAATTGACTTGTCCAAAAAAAATCAGTCAACTTTACTGAGTATTGAGTATTGTAGACAATTTTTAAGTTTTGATAATTTGGGGGTTTAAATTTAAACTTGTATCTTCTCCTGTCAAAGATGAAGGGTGAGGCCTGGGTTGGCAAGAGGCCAATTCCCCCTCAAAAATAAATCCTTTAGATTCCTCACTCTGTACCAAGTCCAATGAGTGGTTGGAAGGCCACTTTCTCTCTCAAAATAGACATTTTAAAAATGTTTTAGTGCTATTTTTTTTACAAAAACACTAGTTTACGAGAAATTGAATCCTTACTATCTTGCAAATGGTAGCTCAAATTTAGGCGCCACTTTTTGAAAAAGTGTTTATATTTCAATTATCCATAACATAGGCTTGTTATTTGTTAAAAGTGCATTAGTTTATAAAGGGCCTAAAATTTGGGTCTCTCAGGACGCATTTTCGACTGAGTCCGACATTCTATTTGCTTACAGTCTTGCACTGATTGCTCTAAGACACATTCTTAGCTAAGCCTAATGTATTTTGAGAATGCACTTGCATATTTGTGGGGGGGATCAACATTTTGGGGGGGTGTGATTGCTTTTCAACACTTGTAATCTTTGCTTTCATTTTCCTTTCTACATAATTTTACAACTTGCAATCAACACAACATCACCTAAATTTAGCTTAAAATGGATTTTTTTTCAACTTAAACCCCTAAAACCCTTTAAATATCAAGAATGGAAGGTTAAAATTTCAATCATTCTTAGAAGGAAAGGGTTGTATAGGATCACCATGGGTACTAAAGTAGATCCCAACACTGATGTTGAAAAGGTCAAGAGGTACAACCGTAGTGATGAAGCCTATGGATTACTGAGCTTGTCCATGTCTCTAGAACTTCTCTTCCATTTAGAAACAACCAAGACTCCTAAAGACATATGGGACACGTTAGAAGTCTTATTTTGGAAGCTTGATGAGATGAGAGGTCATGAGCTCGAAAATGAATTCATAAGTCTAAGTCCTAGCAAATTTGACACCCTACAAGTCTTCTTCACTAAGTTTTAGGCCCTCAGACTGAAATTGAAAGACTTTAGGATAGATAAGAAAGATAATCAACTCATCCTTTCTATTCTCACAAAGTTAGGTCCAAGCTATTAAGTCTTTGTCTCCACTTTCCATGCCACAAAAAGTGCCCTTGGCGCTACATGAAAAATGCCTTCTTTGGATTCATTCATTGCCAACTTGACTAGGGAGCAAGATAAACTAATCCAAATGTGCACAATGAAGTCTACTCAACTCCAATCTTTGATAGATGGAAATGGTAAGGATAAGACTTCAACAAAGGAGAAGAAGAAAAATAACAAGGACCATGAGAAGAAGAAAGAAAACAACAATCCGGCCAAAAAAACACTGAGTCTTCCTCCTCCAATGCTAAACCTAAGAAGGAAAAGGTTAAGTCTGCCTATTATAAGAATATAGGGCATGATGAAAATAAATGCATGAAAAAACAAATAGATCACCTAACTCATTTTATATAGAAGCACAACATAGGTGTTCCTAAGTCCATCAAGCAAAATTCATCTACCCAAGATTCTACCAAGGCAAAATGCAAGGGTAAGGAGAAAGAAAAGGGAAAGGCCCTTGTAGCAACTACATCTTCTATAACATCATGGTTCATTGATTTGGGTGCTTCTCACCACATGGGCTCTTCACTAGTTGAGTTTTCATCCTTAGAACCTTATAGCATGACTTCAATTAGTTTGGGTGATGACACATCAATTTTTGTTGTAAGGAGAGGGTCAGTTGAAATGGAAGGAGGAACATTCAATAATGTTATAAGTGTTCCTTCTCTTTCAACCAATCTCCTATCAGTCAAGCAAATCACTCACATTGGTCGAGACATGAGAGTTAAGTTTTTTCTAGATTTAGTGGCTATCAAGGAGTTGCATAGTGATACTATAGTGGCAGTGGGTAGGGCAGATCACCAAGCAAGGTTATACACCTTCTCACATTTTGCACCTAATTCTTCTCCAACAAAATTAATAACTCATTCAGATGGAGTCAGTAAATTATGACATGAGTGGTTTGGCCACCTTAACTACTGCTAACTTGAGCAATATTGAAAACATGACATGGTCATTGACTTGCATCATGTCCAATTGTCAAAAGGACTTTGTGAGGGGTACTCCCTTGGGAAGCATCCTGAAGCAAAATTTGACAAAGGCAAAGCTTGAAGGGCTTCACAACCTTTGGAGATAGTCCACAGTGATGTACCGGGACTCTTTCCCAAACCATCTTTCACAAGGGCCAAGTACATCCTCACTTTCATTGATGATTTATCTAGGTACATAGGATATATTTTCTCAAACAAATGTCTGAAGTGTTTGAAAATTTTCTAGACTCTAAGGATCTTGTTGAGAAATAGAGTGAGAAATCCATCAGGTTCTTTAAACTGATAATGGAGGGGAGTATGTCAGCAATAGGTTTGAGCAGTTTTATACCACAGAGGGGATTGATTTGTAGTGCACAGTCACTTACAGTCCTTCACAAAATGGGGTTTCAAAACACAAAAATAGGTTCTTGAAAGAGATGGGTAGCTATATGATTCACTCCAAATCCTTAGCACCACAGTACTAGGTCAAAGCCATCAATTGTGCTTGCTACATTCAAAAGAGGGTTCCTCACAAAGCTTTAAAAGGGATAACACCCTTTGAAGCTTGGCATAAAAGGAAACTCGATATTGAGCACCTTAGGGTTTTCAGATCCCTAGCCATGGCCCGCATACCAAAGAAGAAATGAAAAGCTATGGAATATCAGTCCAAGCCTAACATCTTTGTAGGATATCTGGATGGTGTTAAGGGGTATCACCTTCTAGATCTAGTCACTCATAAGTTTTTCATCAAGAAAAGTGTCCATTTTCAATAGATATAGAGACTCAACACTTGGCACTTCTTCTCCCTCATCAGATCTACTTCTTCATGATGATTCCTCATTAGATTCAGATCAGCCACAACAGGTTCTTGAGCTAGAGGCATCTTCTTCTTCCTTGAGTTCATACAAAGAGGACAGTGATGTAGAGTCATCCACCTCTAGCCAGTAAGAGGATGAGGAGTTAGCACCTAACTCACCCACTTCTGGGCCACTTTGCGCCAGACAGACACTTGAGAGTGTTGACACTTGGGCAAGAGATCTTGTAGATGAAAAATGAACTAGGGGGATTTTTAGAGAGACCCACATGCCTTATTTGCTTCAATTTCAGATCCATAGACTTTTCAAGAGGCATCGGAGGTACCTGAGTGAGATAGTACTATGGAGGAATAATATTTTCCTTAATCAAAAATCACAATTGGGATTTGACTTCACTTCTTAAGGGAAGTAAGATGGTTTGATGTAGGTGGATATATCAGACCAAGTTTGCAGCAAATGGGTTGGTTGATAAGTACAAGGCACAATTGGCTACCAAGGGTTTCTCACAGGTGGTAGGCATTGACTACTTAGATACCTTTGCACCCATTATAAAGATGACTTCTATCTAACTCACCTTAGCTATTGCCCAACACATGGTTTGGATGTGCACCAGATGGATGTGAAGAGTGCCTTTCTTCATGGATAGCTAGAGGAGGAGATCTACATGCAGCAGTCACCAGGATTTGTTTAGGATTCTTCATTAGTATACAGACTTAGAAAATCTATCTATGGCCTCAAATAGGCCCCTCAGGCATGGTACACCAAGATGGATTCCTTCCTTCTCACAACAGGTTTCACTAGGTGCCATTCTGCTCTTAATGTCTACTTTTTATGACAAGATGACTCGCTCTTGATTCTATTTCTTTATATTGATGACCTTTTGATCACTGGGAATTCTTCATCATATATTGCAGTGGTGAAGGCATCTCTCTAGGATAGATTTGACATGAAAGACTTGGGTTTGTTGCGCTACTTCCTTGGCATTGAGATCTCATAGTCAGATTCAGGGATTTCTCTTACACAACCTAAGTATGCTCTTGACTTATTGGCTTAGTTTCACATGGTTGATTGCAAGCCATCTCCGACTCTCTTTTTATTAGGATTCAAGCTTGAGGCTAACTATTCTTCACCATTGGTTGATGCCACTCGGTATCGACAACTTGTTGGCAGTCTCATCTACTTGACTCACACTAGGCCCGACATATCATATGTAGTGGCACTTGTCTCCAGATTTATGCAGGAACCTCATGAGCTGCATTGGAAAGTAGCTAAGAGGATCTTGCATTACATATAGCGTTCACATAGATATAGGATTTATTACAGATTTGGCATAGAGGTTGACTTGGTTGGATATACAAATTTAGATTGGGTTGGCAATTCATAGACTCACAAATCCACTTCTGGTTATAGTTTCTCTCTAGGTTCTAGTCCTATCAGTTGGTCTAGGAAGAAGCAAAATGATACTGTTATATCATCCACAGAGGTAGAGTATAGGGGAGTTGTTAATGTATCTACTGAGGCTATTTGGCTTCAAGGGATTATTTTTGAGTTTGGCATTCCTATCAGGTAGCCCACCATCATTTATTGTGACAACCAGAGTACCATTTAGATTTGTAGGAATTTAGTTCAGCACCAGCATACCAAGCACATAGAAATTCACATGCATTTCGTTCAGGAGCTTATTCATAGTTAGGTCATTGACTTAATCTTTTGCCAGTCTTACGAGTAGGTTACAGACATCTTCCCCAACCCTTTCACTGAGAGCAATTTCATTCATCTATGAGCTCTTCTTGGGGTGCAATCTACATCTGCAGCAACATCATCTTCAGGGGGCCTTCTAGCCTTCTCATTTATTTATGTCTCTCTTTTGGGGGGAGTTTTTTCCTATGGGTTTTCTCATTTTCTATATCTTATGCAAGATTTGTTTTTTACATGGGTACCTCATCAGGCCTAGTTGTCGGGACCCATTTTATATTTCCACACTGCCCACCTAAGCTACGCTTAAGGGGTGGTTTTAGTGTAGGTTTTTATTTTTCCCTATTATTTAATTAGGGAAATTATAAATTTGTGCATACATGGAGTTTTCCTAATTTCATGGGATAGGCGAGCTTATGTGGAGATGTGTGTCATAGGTGTCATAAGTAACTCCTTTGACCAGCTATTATGGGTATGGGATTTACTTATCTATTCTTAGCACCCTGTCACCACCTTTCATGCAGGAGTTACAGTCTATTCTTGGAGTGCTTTGACGACCTTTGGCAGAGGAGTTACTTACATGCTCTCCTATATGTATTATTCACTTTGGCCATCTTATGTTAATGGAATATTGGCTTTTCTCTAAATTTTCTATGCAATTGTCTCTTGTTTGATTTCATTTACTTTAGCATTTTGTGGTATTCACTTGCTTCATCCCGTGTAACCACAAATCATGCATCCTTGTTATTTAGACCTTAGCAAATCCTCTGATAGTGCCCAAACCAGTGGAGTCATAATTTCCATATGGGTCACTTTGCATCATAGCTAACAACTGGTTATTTTCCTCTTCTTGTTCATGTTCAGTCCAGTCACCTAACTCTTCAACAAAGACCCTTTCTTCCTTATTCAACATAGCATGTGCTGTATCTAATTTTGGGGTTGGTTCATTGGTGATGTGATCCTTAGATAGTGACTCAGATAGTATTTTCATTTTCAAACCATATTTGGTTTTTACTATGAGGTGAGACTAATCAAGTGACATATAACTTCCTATCTTAGCTATGAAATATCTAGATAAACATAGGCCAAATACAGGGGATATATCTATGACTACCATATCTTGATTGAAAATTATATTAGGGAAATTATACAATTGCAATGGAAGCTATTTAATTTTCCCTATTATTTGCACTGATTTCCCATCCAACTGCATAACTCCTCTAGTAAGTGTCTCATACTTTATTGGTAAAGCCCCTGTTATTTGCTTAGGCATTACTATAGTACTGGCCCCTGAGTCTATCATTGGATTATGCAACAATTTCTTTCTAACTATCAAAGTTAAATAGAAGGGCTTTATTTTGGATTTGCTTACCTCTGGCGCATTGTTCAAAAGGGTTGTTGTTTCTAGAGTAACTGTGTCTTTGAGCTTTTCTTTATCATCAGGTCCTTCTTTTGTAGCAGTATGTTTAGGCATTGCTTGGCCCTATAGAGCTTCTTGTCATAGTTTCGTTTACTCAGGAATAGCTAATATGTCCCATATTGACACTTGTGCTGGGGTCCTCTTCAACTGATCCACCACATTTACCGGTCCTATTGTTTGGGTTCTTGGATAATAAGGGTACCTTGCTTTTTCTTGAACTTGTCCAGAAATTACTTGGTTATACACTGGTTGAGGTACTTCTTGTCTAGCAGCTATGTTTTGACAACCTTGAAATGGAGGAATCCACAGAATTTCATTATTTGTGACTCTAGGTTGTTCCATAATCCTTCTCTTAGCTCTGGTGTAGTAATATGATTGTACCACTAGCTTCTTGGAAGTAGAATCTTTATTTAAGAATACTGACTCTTCATCCTCAACCCATGAAAAAAAAGCATGCCTAAGGGCTATTTCTTCTTCTTACTATAAGGACATCCCTTGCATCTAAGCCATCATGACTAAATTTTGCATACTAGGGGATTGGTACGGTTGAGTGTTAGAAGTATTTGCAAATTGTCCATCCATTCTTCTTTGCTCTGCTATCTTTTGCTGTAGATTACCCATGGGAAAATCTATGGGCATATGAGCATTATTACAAGGGAAACACCAAGCATTGGTGCCATCTGCATAATTATTTTACCCTGAAACAATCTCTCTATTTGGATTAGGGGGAACATTCTATGAGGGTGTAGGGACTGCAACTAATTGGTTTGATGGCTAAAGGTTAGTTTGCCTTTGAGGACCCTGATATTGATTTGGCTATTTTGGAGGTCTATTTCCTTGGTAGCCTTAATATTGGGGTCTAGGATAAGGATTCTGCTATCTTTTTAGGTTAACTATCTCATTAGAAAATGTCCTTAAGATGTTCTTAATATCATCCATCTCAGATGACTGGACAGGGACAAGTTCTTTAGCAGGTTGTTGAGGAAATGTATACATAGACACAAGTGGGGTTATGTGATTAGGGGCTTCTTGAGGAAAAGGTAAGGTAGGCTCTATAAAAATGGGCATGGGAGGCCTTGGGGGCAACTTTCCAGCATCTATTAAGCTATTTTCAGCTCTGACTGCATAGACATAGGCTTTTGGTAGAGTCTGACCTCCAAATGACTAAATCACTACTAATATATCTGAATTCAAGGCTTTAAGATAAAATACTATAGCCATACCTAGTAATGGTCTTGTTGTAGCAAGAATTCTTTCCCATGTGTTTTGAAATCTTGAATTGAAATTAGTCATTGCTTCTTGTCGTGCCCTTTTGATAGTAATCAATTGTTGCAACAAAGAATATTTATCACCCTTTTCTTCAAATATTTCAAAGAAATCATCTCCAAGTTGATCCCATGTAGATTTTGTATTTGGGATCAAAGATCTATACCATTCTAGAGCCTTCCCTTTAAAAGAAGCTACTAACAATCTTATAGCCACATTCTACTATGTGACCACATGTATTACATAGACATCAGACACATCCTGTAGATGTTCTTCAGGTGTTTTGAAATCTTGACTACTAAATTTGGGTAGAGATTTCAAGGCATTTACTGGAATAGGATCCCAAGTGGCTGGTGGTACTAGGAGAATCAAAGGACTACTAGTGTTCTAACTTCCATAATTCCTTGGGGCTATAGGTGCTCCCATGTTTGCTCTTGGTATTGCTATAAACTGATTGACACTTTTTCTTGGATTAGTTATCAATGGTGATAAAAGAATACCTGGGTTCATAGTAGATTGAGATCTTGTTACTAAAAAGCATTGGAAAGTGCCAAGTGTCCTCACCCATTTCATAGTGGAAAATTCACATGTATTTGTTTCAGCCAATGAACTTGTAGGGAAGCTAAATATTTCAGATTTGAATGACATCTTTTATTAGACACTTCCAGTTAAGTTAGAGTTCAATTAGACCATTGGGATTGGATCTTTTATA